>CAUJRU010001402.1:90000-112500 GCA_963277665.1 Viscum album
CGTGCCCAGAGCCACCCAATGACATGCCCACGGACATGGAAAAATGGCCTCTAGACAATCCCATGAATGCTTGATGATTCGTCCGGTGCTTGGGGCTTGTCTTGTCCGGGGTAGTGCGCCATCAAAGCTTTGAAAATGAGTCGGGGTTCGTCGCGTGTCAGGTCCTACGTACTGACAATCGCGTGGAGACAATTCCATCCGAGTGAGACGATTTGAAGGGGCATCGGGGCTTGCATTGGTGGATGCGGGGTGCCTTGAAAGGAAGGACGCCGAGCTGGGGTTTGCCATATCTTGTTGGGTCCGGTATGTAACGTCCATGACCACCTAAATAGAATTCGTTTCATGCGTGAGGACCCGCTCTGGACATGGGGTTGTCTTCTCGGCGGTGGTCGACGACACGCGGGACGGATGCCATGACGTGCCGGCGGCCTTCATGTGCCTAAGGGGTCACGTCGGTGGCCGTTCCTATGGTTTCATAGCTCTTTTAGGGCAACTCGCGTTGTCTTTCATGAGCTGGGGTGCCCTCTGGGTGGTCTAAACCACTCAGTATGTCTCCTCGTCAGTGCTGATGTTTCCTGGTGGGATAGCTGTAAATGCATAAATGTC
Organism: Viscum album; assembly: GCA_963277665.1. Taxonomy (NCBI): domain Eukaryota; kingdom Viridiplantae; phylum Streptophyta; class Magnoliopsida; order Santalales; family Viscaceae; genus Viscum; species Viscum album. The sequence goes on from CAUJRU010001402.1 coordinate 90,607, forward strand.
TCTTTAGGGGGGTAGTGGTCGGCGACCCCCCCTGGGCGTGGGTCTTGTCCTGCGTGCCTCGAGCCACCCAGTGACATGCCCACGGACATGGAAAAATGGCCTCTAGACAATGCCATCAATGCGTGATGATTCGTCCGGTGCTTGGGGCTTGTCTTCTCCGGGGTAGTGCGCCTTAAAAGCTTTGACAATGAGCCGGGGTTCGTCGCGTGTGAGGTCCTACGTACCGACAATCGCGTGGAGACAATGCCATCCGAGTGAGACGATTTGAAGGGGCCTCGAGGCTTGTCTTGGTGGATGCGGGGTGCCTTGAAAGGAAGGACGCCGAGCTGGGGTTTGTCATATGTTGTTGGGTTCGGTATGTAACGACACCGACCACCTAAAGAGAATTCATTTCATGCGTGAGGACCCGCTCTGGACATGGGGTCTGTCTTCTCGGCGGTGGTCGACGATACGCGGGAAGGATGCCATGACGTGTCGGCGGCCTTCACGTGCCTAAGGGGTCACGTCGGTTGCCGTTCCTATGGTTTCATAGCTCTTTTAGGGCAACACGTGTTGTCTTTCATGCGCTGCGGTTCCCTCTGGGTGGTCTGAACCACTCAGTATGTCTCCTCGTCAGTGCTGATGTTTCCTGGTGGGAGAGCTGGAAATGCAGAAATGTCTCTTTAGGGGGGGAGTGGTCGGCGACCCCCCCTGGGCGTGGGTCTTGTCCTGCGTGCCCAGAGCCACCCAGTGACATGCCCACAGACATGGAAAAATGGCCTCTAGATGATTCCTCCTGTGCTTGGGGCTTGTCTTGCCCGCGGTAGTGCCCCATAAAAGCGATGACAATGAGACGGGGTTCGTCGCGTGTCAGGTCCGACGAACTGACAATCGCGTGGAGACAAAGCCATCCGAGTGAGACGATTTGAAGTGGCCTCGGGGCATGTCTTGGTGGATGCGACGTGCCTTGAAAGGAAGGACGTCGAGGTGGGGTTTTTCATATGTTGTTGGGTCCTGTATGTAATTACAATTACCACCTAAAGAGAATTCTTTTCATGAGTGAGGACCCGCTCTGGACATGGGGCGTGTCTTCTCGGCGGTGATCGACGATACGCGGGATGGATGCCATGACTTGTCGGTGGCCTTCATGTGCATAAGGGGTCACGTCGGTGGCCCTTCCTATGGTTTCATAGCTCTTTTAGGGCAACACGTGTTGTCTTTCATGCGCTGTGGTGCCCTCAGGGTGGTCTAAACCCATCAGTATGTCTCCTCGTCAGTGTTGATGTTTCCTGGTGGGATAGCTGGAAATGCATAAATGTCTCTTTAGGGGGGGAGTGGTCGGCGACCCCCCTGGGCGTGGGTCTTGTCCTGCGTGCCTAGAGCCACCCAATGACATGCCCAGTGACATGGAAAATGGCATCGACGCAATGCCCTGAATTCCTGATGATTCTTCCCGTGCTAGGGTCTTGTCTTGCCCGAGGTGGTGCGCCATAAAACCGATGACAATGAGATGGGTGGGGTTTGTCGCCTGTGAGATCCTACGGACTGACAATCGCGTCCAGACAATGGAATCCTAGTGAGGCGATTTGAAGGGGCCTCGGGGCCCGTCTTGGTGCGTGCGGCGTGCCTTGAAAGGAAGGACGTTGAGGTGGGGTTTGTCATATGTTGTTGTGTCCGGTATGTAAAGACAATGACCACCTAAAGAGAATTCATTTCATGCGTGAGGACCCGCTCTGGACATGGGTCCTGTCTCCTCGGCGGTGTTGGACGATACGCGGGACGGATGCCATGACGTGTCGGCGGCCTTCATGTGCCTAAGGGGCCACGTCGGTGTCCCTTCCTATGGTTTCATAGCCCTTTTAGGGCAACACGTGTTGCCTTTCATGCGCTGCGGTTCCCTCTGGGTGGTCTAAACCACTCAGTATGTCTCCTCGTCAGTGTTGATGTTTCCTGGTGGAATAGCTGGAAATGCATAAATGTCTCTTTAGGGGGGGAGTGGTCGGCGACCCCCCCTGGGCGTGGGTCTTGTCCTGCGTGCCGAGAGCCACCCACAGACATGCCCAGTGACATGGAAAATGGCATCGACGCAATGCCATGAATTCCTGATGATTCGTCCCGTGCTTGGGGCTTGTCTTGCCCGAGGTAGTGCGCCCTAAAAACGATGGCAATGAGACGGGGTTTGTCGCATGTGCGATCCTGCGGACTGACAGTCGCGTCCAGACAATGGCATCCGAGTGAGACGATTTGAAGGGGCCTCAGGGCCCGTCTTGGTGCATGCGGCGTGCCTTGAAAGGAAGGACGTCGAGGTGGGGTTTTTCATATGTTGTCGTGTCCCGTATGTAATGACAATGACCACCTAAAGAGAATTCATTTCATGCGCGAGGACCCGCTCTGGACATGGGGCCTGTCTTCTCGGCGGCGTTGGATGCTACCCGCGACGAATGCTACTACGTGTCGGCGGCCTTGATGTGCCTAAGGGGTCACATCAGTGGCTGTTCCTATGGTTTCATATCTCTTTTAGGGCAACACGTGTTGTCTTTCATGCGCTGTGGTGCCCACAGGGTTGTCTAAACCCATCAGTATGTCTCCTCGTCAGTGCTGATGTTTCCTGGTGGGACAGCTGGAAATGCATAAATGTCTCTTTAGGGGGGGAGTGGTCGGCGACCCCCCCTGGGCGTGGGTCTTGTCCTGCGTGCCCAGAGCCACCCAGTGACATGCCCACGGACATGGAAAAACAGCCTCCGGACAAAGCAAAGACAGCTTGATGATTCGTCCGGTGCTTGGGGCTTGTCTTGTTCGAGGTAGTGCGCCATAAAAGTGATGACAATGAGCCGGGTTTCGTCGCGTGTCAGGTCCTCCGTACTGACAATCAGGTGGAGACAACGCCATCCGGGTGAGAGGATTTGAAGGGGCCTCAGGGCTTGCCTTGGTGGATGCGGTGTGCCTTGAATGGAAGGACAATGAGGTGGGGTTTGTCATATGTTGTTGGGTCCGGTATGTAATGACAATGACCGCCTAAAGAGAATTCCTTTCATGCGTGGGGACCCGCTCTGGACATGGGGCGTGTCTTCGCTGTGGTGATGGACGATACGTGGGACGGATGCCATGACGTGTCGGCGGCCTTCATGTGCCTAAGGGGTCACGTCGGTGGCCCTTCCTATGGTTTCATAGCTCTTTTAGGGCAACACGTGTTGCCTTTCATGCGCTGCCCTGCCCTCAGGGTGGTCTAAACCCATCAGTATGTCTCCTCGTCGGTGTTGATGTTTCCTGGTGGAATAGCTGGAAATGCATAAATGTCTCTTTAGGGGGGGAGTGGTCGGCGACCCCCCGGGCGTGGGTCTTGTCTTGCGTGCCTAGAGCCACCCAATGTGATGCCCATTGACATGCAAAATGACATCGACGTAATGCCATGAATGCCTGATGATTCGTCCCGTGCTTGGGGCTTGTCTTGCCCGAGGTAGTGCGCCATAAAAACGATGACAATGGGATGGTGTTTGTCGCCTTCGAGATCCTGCGGACTGACAGTCGCGTTCAGACAATGGCATCCGAGTGAGACGATTTGAAGGGGTCTCGGGGCCCGTCTTGGTGCATGCGGCGTTTCTTGAAAGGAAGGACGTCGAGGTGGGGTTTGTCACATGTTGTTGTGTTCGGAATGTAAAGACAATGACCGCCTAAAGATAATTCATTTCATGCGCGGGGACCCGCTCTGGACATGGGTCCTGTCTTCTCGGCGGTGTTGGATGATACCCGGGACGGATGCCATGACGTGTCGGCGGCCTTCGTGTGCCTAAGGGGTCACTTTGGTGGCTGTTCGTATGGATTCGTAGCTCTTTAAGGGCAACACGTGCTGTCTTTCATGCGTTGTGGTGCCCATTGGGTTGTCTGAACCCATCAGTATGTGTCCTCGTCAGTGCTGATGTTTCCTGGTGGGACAGCTGGAAATGCATAAATGTCTCTTTAGGGGGGGAGTGGTCGGCGACCCCCCCTGGGCGTGGGTCTTGTCCTGCGTGCCCAGAGCCACCCAGTGACATGCCCACGAACATGGAAAAACGACCTCCAGACAAATCCATGAAAGCTTGATTATTCGTACGGTGCTTGGGGCTTGTCTTGTCTGAGGTAATGCGTCATAAAAGTGATGACAATGAGCCGGGGTGCGTCGCGTGTCAGGTCCGACGTACTGACAATCACGTGGAGACAACGCCATCCGAGTGGGACGATTTGAAGGGACCTCGGGTCTTGCCTTGGTGGATGCGGTGTGCCTTGCAAGGAAGGACGACGTGGTGGGGTTTGTCATATGTTGTTGGGTACGGTATGTATTGACAATGACCGCCTAAAGATAATTCCTTTGAGGCGTGAGGACCAGCTCTGGACATGGGGCGTGTCTTCTCTGCGGTGATGGACGAGACGCGGGGCGGATGCCATGACGTGTCGGCGGCCTTCATGTGCCTAAGGGGTCACGTCGGTGGCCCTTCCTATGGTTTCATAGCTCTTTTAGGGCAACCCGTGTTGTCTTTCATGCACTGCAGTGCCCTTAGGGTGGTCTAAACCCATCAGTATGTCTCCTCGTCACTGTTGATGTTTCCTGGTGGTATAGCTGGAAATGCATAAATGTCTCTTTAGGGGGGGAGTGGTCGGCGACCCCCCCTGGGCGTGGGTCTTGTCCTGCGTGCCTAGAGCCACCCAATGACATGCCGAGTGACATGGAAAATGGCATCGACGCAGTGCCACGAATTCCTGATGATTCGTCTCGTGCTTGGGGCTTGTCTTGCCCGAGGTAGTGCGCCCTAAAAACGATGACAATGAGATGGGGTTTGTCGCATGTGTGATCCTGCGGACTGACAGTCGTGTCCAGACAATGGCATCCGAGTGAGACGATTTGAAGGGGCCTCGAGGCCCGTCTTGGTGCGTGTGGCGTGCCTTGAAAGGAAGGACGTTGCGGTGGGGTTTGTCATCTGTTGTCGTGTCCCGTATGTAATGACAATGACCACCTAAAGAGAATTCATTTCATGCGTGAGGACCCTCTCTGGACATGGGGCCTGTCTTCTCGGCGGTGTTGGACGCTACCCGGGATGAATGCTACTACGTGTCGGCGGCCTTCATGTGCCTAAGGGGTCACATCGGTGGCTGTTCCTACGGTTTCATATATCTTTTAGGGCAACACGTGTTGACTTTCATGCGCTGTGGTGCCCACAGGGTTGTCTAAACCCTCCAGTATGTCTCCTCGTCAGTGCTGATGTTTCCTGGTGGGACAGCTGGAAAGGCATAAATGTCTCTTTAGGGGGGGAGTGGTCGGCGACCCCCCCTGGGCGTGGGTCTTGTCCTGCGTGCCCAGAGCCACCTAGTGACATGCCCACGGACATGGAAAAATGGCCTCCAGACAAATCCATGAAAGCTTGAGGATTCATACGGTGCTTGGGGCTTGTCTTGTCTGAGGTAATGCGCCATAAAAGTGATGACAATGAGCCGGGGTGCGTCGCGTGTCAGGTCCGAGGTACTGACAATCACGTGGAGACAACGCCACCCGAGTGGGACGATTTGAAGGGGCATCGGGGCTTGCCTTGGAGGATGCGGTGTGCCTTGCAAGGAAGGACGACGTGGTGGGGTTTGTCATATGTTGTTGGGTACGGTATGTAATGACAATGACCGCCTAAAGATAATTCATTTCATGCGTGAGGACCCGCTCTGGACATGGGGCGTGTCTTCTCTGCGGTGATGGACGAGACGCGGGACGGATGTCATGACGTGTCGGCGGCCTTCATGTGCCTAAGGGGTCACGTCGGTGGCCCTTCCTATGGTTTCATAGCTCTTTTAGGGCAACCCGTGTTGTCTTTCATGCACTGCGGTGCCCTTAGGGTGGTCTAAACCCCTCAGTATGTCTCCTCGTCACTTTTGATGTTTCCTGGTGGAATAGCTGGAAATGCATAAATGTCTCTTTAGGGGGGGAGTGGTCGGCGACCCCCCCTGGGCGTGGGTCTTGTCCTGCGTGCCTAGAGCCACCCGATGACATGCCCAGTGACATGGAAAATGGCATCGACGCAATGCCATGAATTCTTGATGATTCGTCCCGTGCTTGGGGCTTGTCTTTCCCGAGGTAGTGCGCCCTAAAAACGATGACAATGAGATGGGTTTTGTCGCATGTGTGATCTTGCGGGCTGACAGTCGTTTCCAGACAAAGGCATCCGAGTGAGACGATTTGAAGGGGCCTCGAGGCCCGTCTTGGTGCATGCGGTGTGCCTTGAAAGGAAGGACGTTGAGGTGTGGTTATTCATGTGTTTTCGTGTCCCGTATGTAATGATAATGACCACCTAAAGAGAATTCATTTCATGCGTGAGGACCCTCTCTGGACATGGGGCCTGTCTTCTCGGCGGTGTTGGACGCTACCCGGGATGGATGCTAGTACGTGATGGCAGCCTTGATGTGCCTAAGGGGTCACATTGGTGGCTATTCCTATGGTTTCATATCTCTTTTAGGGCAACACGTGTTGTCTTTCATGCGCTGTGGTGCCCACAGGGTTGTCTGAACCCATCAGTATGTCTCCTCGTCAGTGCTGATGTTTCCTGGTGGGACAGCTGGAAATGCATAAATGTCTCTTTAGGGGGGGAGTGGTCGGCGACCCCCCCTGGGCGTGGGTCTTGTCCTGTGTGCCCAGAGCCACCCAGTGACATGCCCACGGACATGGAAAAACGGCCTCCAGACGAATCCATGAAAGCCTGATGATTCGTACGGTGCTTGGGGCTTGTCTTGTCTGAGGTAATGCGCCATAAAAGTGATGACAATGAGCTGGGGTGCGTCGCGTGTCAGACCCACTCCGAGTGACGTGGAAAATGGCATCGACGCAATGCCAAGAATTCCTGATGATTTGTCCCGTGCTTCGGGCTTGTCTTGCCCGAGGTAGTGCGCCATAAAAACGATGACAATGAGATGGGGTTTGTCGCGTGTGTGAGGTCCGACGTACTGACGATCACGTGGAGACAACGGCATCCGAGTGAGACGATTTGAAGGGGCCTCGGGGCTTGCCTTGGTGGATGCGGTGTGCCTTGCAAGGAAGGACGATGTGGTGGGGTTTGTCATATGTTGTTGGGTACGGTATGTATTGACAATGACCACCTAAAGATAATTCCTTTGAGGCGTGAGGACTCGCTCTGGACATGGGGCGCGTCTTCTCTGCGGTGATGGACGAGACGCGGGACGGATGCCATGACGTGTCGGCGGCCTTCATGTGCCTAAGGGGTCACGTCGGTGGCCCTTCCTATGGTTTCATAGCTCTTTTAGGGCAACCCGTGTTGTCTTTCATGCACTGCGGTGCCCTTAGGGTGGTCTAAACCCATCAGTATGTCTCCTCGTCACTGTTGATGTTTCCTGGTGGTATAGCTGGAAATGCATAAATGTCTCTTTAGGGGGGGAGTGGTCGGCGACCCCCCCTGGGCGTGGGTCTTGTCCTGCGTGCCTAGAGCCACCCACTGACATGCCGAGTGACATGGAAAATGGCATCGACGCAGTGCCATGAATTTCTGATGATTCGTCCCGTGCTTGGGGCTTGTCTTGCCCGAGGTAGTGCGCCCTAAAAACGATGACAATGAGATGGGGTTTGTCGCATGTGTGATCCTGCGGACTGACAGTCGTGTCCAGACAATGGCATCCGAGTGAGACGATTTGAAGGGGCCTCGAGGCCCGTCTTGGTGCGTGTGGCGTGCCTTGAAAGGAAGGACGTTGCGGTGGGGTTTGTCATCTGTTGTCGTGTCCCGTATGTAATGACAATGACCACCTAAAGAGAATTCATTTCATGCGTGAGGACCCTCTCTGGACATGGGGCCTGTCTTCTCGGCGGTGTTGGACGCTACCCGGGATGAATGCTACTACGTGTCGGCGGCCTTCATGTGCCTAAGGGGTCACATCGGTGGCTGTTCCTATGGTTTCATATATCTTTTAGGGCAACACGTGTTGTCTTTCATGCGCTGTGGTGCCCACAGGGTTGTCTAAACCCGTTAGTATGTCTCCTCGTCAGTGCTGATGTTTCCTGGTGGGACAGCTGAAAATGCATAAATGTCTCTTTAGGGGGGGGGTGGTCGGCGACCCCCCCTGGGCGTGGGTCTTGTCCTGCGTGCCCAGAGCCACCTAGTGACATGCCCACGGACATGGAAAAATGGCCTCCAGACAAATCCATGAAAGCTTGAGGATTCATACGGTGCTTGGGGCTTGTCTTGTCTGAGGTAATGCGCCATAAAAGTGATGACAATGAGCCGGGGTGCGTCGCGTGTCAGGTCCGACGTACTGACAATCACGTGGAGACAACGCCACCCGAGTGGGAAGATTTGAAGGGGCATCGGGGCTTGCCTTGGAGGATGCGGTGTGCCTTGCAAGGAAGGACGACGTGGTGGGGTTTGTCATATGTTGTTGGGTACGGTATGTAATGACAATGACCGCCTCAAGATAATTCCTTTCATGCGTGAGGACCCGCTCTGGACATGGGGCGTGTCTTCTCTGCGGTGATGGACGAGACGCGGGACGGATGCCATGACGTGTCGGCGGCCTTCATGTGCCTAAGGGGTCACGTCGGTGGCCCTTCCTATGGTTTCATAGCTCTTTTAGGGCAACCCGTGTTGTCTTTCATGCACTGCGGTGCCCTTAGGGTGGTCTAAACCCATCAGTATGTCTCCTCGTCACTGTTGATGTTTCCTGGTGGAATAGCTGGAAATGCATAAATGTCTCTTTAGGGGGGGGAGTGGTCGGCGACCCCCCCTGGGCGTGGGTCTTGTCCTGCGTGCCTAGAGCCACCCGATGACATGCCCAGTGACATGGAAAATGGCATGGACGCAATGCCATGAATTCTCGATGATTCGTCCCGTGCTTGGGGCTTGTCTTTCCCGAGGTAGTGCGCCCTAAAAACGATGACAACGAGATGGGGTTTGTCGCATGTGTGATCTTGCGGGCTGATAGTCGTTTCCAGACAATGGCATCCGAGTGAGACGATTTGAAGGGGCCTCGAGGCCCGTCTTGGTGCATGCGGCGTGCCTTGAAGGGAAGGACGTTGAGGTGGGGTCATACCTCAAACATTGCAGATTTGGTTGGTGATGCAACCTTGTTGATCCTTCCATTAGTCATATGCTTGTCTCAAAGATCAGGTTGTGCATGTACAATGGACAAACTAATCGAACGGAATTGAATGTTCGGGACGACGGTTTGGGCTTGTGTTGGGGTCTGAGTGGTGAGCTCAGTCATACCTCAAACAATGCAGATGTTGTTGGTGATTCTACATGTCTGATCCTTCCACTAGTCATATGCTTGTCTCAAAGATCAGGTCCTGCATGATCAGTTGTGTGGGTTGATGGTTGCGCTTATGCGATTGTGTGGGAGTGGTGGATGGTTGTCAAGATACCGCGGTCTCCCTTTTTTGGGAAGGGAACGTTGGTCTCGTTGGCTCTAGGGGGTTGGGTATATCAATCCTTCCCTTGTGTCATGCATAGCGGGCTTTCCCTGCCTTCATGTGCTGCATTGTGATGCCTCTCGGGTTGCTTCCCTCGAGGCGTCACGGTCAGTTGTGTGGGTTGATGGTTGTGCTTACGCGATTGTGTGGGAGTGGTGGATGGTTGTCAAGATACTGCGGTCTCCCTTTTTTGGGAAGGGAACGTTGGTCTCGTTGGCTCTAGGGGGTTGGGTATATCAATCCTTCCCTTGTGTCATGCATAGCGGGCTTTCCCTGCCTTCATGTGCTGCATTGTGATGCCTCTCGGGTTGCTTCCCTCGAGGCGTCACGGTCAGTTGTGTGGGTTGATGGTTGTGCTTACGCGATTGTGTGGGAGTGGTGGATGGCTGTCAAGATACTGCGGTCTCCCTTTTTTGGGAAGGGAACGTTGGTCTCGTTGGCTCTAGGGGGTTGGGTATATAAATCCTTCCCTTGTGTCATGCATAGCGGGCTTTCCCTGCCTTCATGTGCTGCATTGTGATGTCTCTCGGGTTGCTTCCCTCGAGGCGTCACAGTCAGTTGTGTGGGTTGATGGTTGTGCTTACGCGATTGTGTGGGAGTGGTGGATGGTTGTCAAGATACTGCGGTCTCCCTTTTTTGGGAAGGGAACGTTGGTCTCCTTGGCTCTAGGGGGTTGGGTATATAAATCCTTCCCTTGTGTCATGCATAGCGGGCTTTCCCTGCCTTCATGTGCTGCATTGTGATGCCTCTGGGGTTGCTTCCCTTGAGGCGTCACGGTCAGTTGTGTGGGTTGATGGTTGTGCTTACGCGATTGTGTGGGAGTGGTGGATGGTTGTCAAGATACTGCGGTCTCCCTTTTTTGGGAAGGGAACGTTGGTCTCCTTGGCTCTAGGGGGTTGGGTATATAAATCCTTCCCTTGTGTCATGCATAGCGGGCTTTCCCTGCCTTCATGTGCTGCATTGTGATGTCTCTCGGGTTGCTTCCCTCGAGGTGTCACAGTCAGTTGTGTGGGTTGATGGTTGTGCTTACGCGATTGTGTGGGAGTGGTGGATGGTTGTTAAGATACTGCGGTCTCCCTTTTTTGGGAAGGGAACGTTGGTCTCCTTGGCTCTAGGGGGTTGGGTATATAAATCCTTCCCTTGTGTCATGCATAGCGGGCTTTCCCTGCCTTCATGTGCTGCATTGTGATGCCTCTCGGGTTGCTTCCCTTGAGGCGTCACGGTCAGTTGTGTGGGTTGATGGTTGTGCTTACGCGATTGTGTGGGAGTGGTGGATGGTTGTCAAGATACTGCGGTCTCCCTTTTTTGGGAAGGGAACGTTGGTCTCGTTGGCACCCTCATCCGTAAGTGGGGGATTAATTTCTCCTCGCTTTCATTTGGTCCTTGTGCATGTTTCCATGTGAATGATGGAACACGGTTTGGCTTGGTTGGATATCCGTTGAGAACACTAGTCAAATGCTTGTCTCAAAGATCAGTCTGTGCATGTACAGGGACAAACTAACCGAAAGATGGTGATATTGTGAAGGGTCTCATTAAATCAGTGACAAGTTTGACGTTCTCCTCGGTTATACATCAAGCGAAGAATGTGTATCTATTGTTTCGACAAGATACACGAGCGTCGTCACGCAGAGGTGATGACTCATTAAGGGGAATCCTGTCGATTTGGGAAGATGGTTTGGGCTTGTGTTGGGGTCTGAGTGGTTTGCTCAGTCATACCTCAAACATTGCAGATGTGGTTGGTGATGCTACCTGGCTGATCCTTCCATTAGTCATATGCTTGTCCCAAAGATCAGGTGGTGCATGTACAAAGGAAAAACTAATCGAATGGAATTGAATGTTCGGGACGACGGTTTGGGCTTGTGTTGGGGTCTGAGTGGTTAGCTCAGTCATACCTCAAACAATGCAGATGTTGTTGGTGATGCTACATGGCTGATCCTTCAACTAGTCATATGCTTGACTCAAAGATCAGGTCCCGCATGTACAAAGACAAACTAATCGAAAGATGGTGATACTGTGATGGGTCTCATTAAATTAGTGCCAGGGCTGACTTTCTCCTCAGTTATACATCAAGAGAAGAATCCCCAGGTGGGTGAGCTCCACCTAGAAGACCCTCACTTGTCCCTTCGGAGTTCTCCCTGTTGGTAGTGGAATTTTGTCAGTTATGATATACGGGCCCTGTTTATATGCTTGGGTTGAATTCTCTCGCACAATTGCGGTATTGAGCATCATGCAGAGGTGATGACTCATTAATTGGGTTCCTGTCGATTTGGAAAGACGGTTTGGGCTTGTGTTGGGGTCTGAGTGGTCTGCTCAGTCATACCTCAAACATTGCAGATGTGGTTGGTGATGCAACCTGGCTGATCCTTCCATTAGTCATATGCTTGTCCCAAAGATCAGGTTGTGCATGTACAAAGGACAAACTAATGGAACGGAATTGAATGTTCGGGATGATGGTTTGGGCTTGTGTTGGGGTCTGAGTGGTGAGCTCAGTCATACCTCAAACAATGCAGATGTTGTTGGTGATGCTACATGGCTGATCCTTCTACTAGTCATATGCTTGTCTCAAAGATCAGGTTGTGCATGATCAGTTGTGTGGGTTGATGGTTGCCCTTATGCGATTGTGTGGAAGTGGTGGATGGTTGTCAAGATACTGCGGTCTCCCTTTTTTGGGAATGGAACGTTGGTCTCGTTGGCGCTAGGGGGTTGGGTATATCAATCCTTCCCTTGTGTCATGCATAGCGGGCTTTCCCTGCCTTCATGTGCTGCATTGTGATGCCTCTCGGGTTGCTTCCCTCGAGGCGTGACGGTCAGTTGTGTGGGTTGATGGTTGTGCTTACGCGATTGTGTGGGAGTGGTGGATGGTTGTCAAGATACTGCGGTCTCCCTTTTTTGGGAAGGGAACGTTGGTCTCGTTGGCACCCTCATCCGTAAGTGGGGGTTTAATTTCTCCTCGCTTTCATTTGGTCCTTGTACATGTTTCCATGTGAATGATGGAACACGGTTTGGCTTGGTTGGATATCCGATGAGAACACTAGTCATATGCTTGTCTCAAAGATCAGTCTGTGCATGTACAGGGACAAACTAACCGAAAGATGGTGATACTGTGAAGGGTCTCATTAAATCAGTGACAAGTTTGACGTTCTCCTCGGTTATACATCAAGCGAAGAATGTGTATCTATTGTTTTTGCAAGATACACGAGCGTCATACAGAGGTGATGACTAATTAAGGGGAAACATGTCGATTTGGGAAGATGGTTTGGGCTTGTGTTGGGGTCTGAGTGGTTTGCTCAGTCATACCTCAAACATTGCAGATGTGGTTGGTGATGCTACCTGGCTGATCCTTCCATTAGTCATATGCTTGTATCAAAGATCAGGTCGTGCATGTACAAAGGACAAACTAATCGAATGGAATTGAATGCTCGGGACGACGGTTTAGGCTTGTGTTGGGGTCTGAGTGGTCTGCTCAGTCATACCTCAAACATTGCAGATGTGGTTAGTGACGCTACATGGGTGATCCTTCCACTAGTCATATGCGTGTCTCAAAGATCAGGTCCTGCATGTACAAGGACAAACTAATCGAAAGATGGTGATACTGTGAAGGGTCTCATTAAATCAGTGACACGGCTGACTTTCTCCTCGGTTATACATCAAGCGAAGAATCCCCAGGTGGGTGAGCTCCACCTAGAAGAACCTCACTTGTCCCTTTGGAGTTCTCCCTGTTGGTAGTGGAATTTTGTTGGTGCTGATGTAAGGGCCCCGTCTATATGCTTGGGTTGAATTCTCTCGCACAATTTTGGTTTCGGGTTCCAAGGGCTTGCTAAAAAGACGATGCGATACTAGACAGATATAACTTGGATGGGATGATGATAGATGAGCATGGTTGGTGTCCTGGTTCTTGGTTAAAAGTTTCGCAACGGTGGTTGAGTTCTTTTGAATGGTGGGATGTGGGGGGTGCGGCGGGACATAGGGCCTCCGTTCCTGTCATGACTCCTTTTCCTCAACGTCCCTGGAGCGTTGTGGGTTCGTCTGCTTAAAATCTGCCTCATGGCGGTTGAGTTCCTTCGGAAGGTGGGATGTGGGAGGCATGGCGGTGGGACGCTGTAATTCCTTTTCCTCACCGGTGGGATGTGGGGGGCATTGGAAAGAATGGGTTTTTGCCCAGTCTCATGCCGTGCCCGCCTTTTTCCTCACCTTTCATGGAGCGTGGCGGTTCGGGCTTGCTTAAAAGGCCACCTGTTGGTGGCGGAGTTCCTTGGATGGTGGGATGTGGGAGGCATGGTGGGTTGGTGTTCCTTTGTCGTCCCTCGACGCTCCTGCCCTTCCCTCGCCTTCTCTAGAGCAGTGCGGCTCTGCTTGCTTAAAAGCTGCCTCAGGGCGGTTGAGTTGCTGCGGATGGTGGGATGTGGGGGGCGCGGCGGGATTGGGTTTTTGCCCCGTCCCCTGACGTGCCTGCCTTTTCCTCCCCGTCTGTGGAGCATTGCGGGCTGGGTGCTTAAATACCGCCTCACGGTTTGTGGGATCCTGTGGATGGTGGGATGTGGGCGGCGCGGCGGGACATAGGACCCCCGTACCTACCATGACTCCTTTTCCTCGACGTCTCTTGAGCGTTGCTGGTTCGTCTGCTTAAAAGCTGCCTCATGGCGGTTGAGTTCCTACGGAATGTGAGATGTGGGAGGCACGGCGGGATGGGGGTTTCCCTCCTCATCCCCTGACGTTCCTACCTTTTTCCTCACTGGTGGGATGTGGGGGGTATGGGTGGGATTGGGTTGTTTCCCCGTCCTGTCGTACCCACCTTTTTCCTCACCTTTCATGGAGCGTTGCGGGTCGGGCTTTGCTTAAAATCCACTGATTGTGGTTGAGTTCTTGCAGATGTTGGGATGTGGGAGGCATGGTGGGATTGGGTTCCTTTGTCGTCCCTTGCTGTACCGCCTTTTCCTCACCTTCTCTGGAGCGTTGTGGAATTTTGGTAGTGGTTCAAGCGCGAAACTGTCGGTATCACCAGGATGCGAGAGCGTGCTCCTAAATTTCTCATTCAGTGATATTCCATGCGAACCATAGCAAGCTGCCTTGGGCAATGATTGGTGGGAGTGCTTTGCTCAACGCATTGTCGGGGCCACGTGCGAGTTATTTGGGTCCTAAGAAACTCACACCAACAGGGTAACGATTTCCATGGTTCATTATTGGACAAGTTGGGGTGCCTTCCTCCTCAGTCATGCCTTGGGTGATGATGTTCATAAGGGTGGCTTGAGAATGTGTATCTACTGTTTCTGCAAGATACACGAGCGTCATGCAGAGGTGATGACTAATTAAGGGGAAACATGTCGATTTGGGAAGAGATGGTTCGGGCTTGTGTTGGGGTCTGAGTGGTCTGCTCAGTCATACCTCAAACATTGCAGATGTGGTTGGTGATGGTACCCGGTTGATCTTTCCATTAGTCATATTATTGTCTCAAAGATCAGGCTGTGCATGTACGAAGGACAAACTAATCGAATGGAATTGAATGCTCGGGACGACGGTTTGGGCTTGTGTTGGGGTCTGAGTGGTCTGCTCAGTCATACCTCAAACATTGCAGATGTGGTTGGTGATGCTACATGGTTGATCCTTCCACTAGTCATATGCCTGTCTCAAAGATCAGGTCCCGCATGTAAAGGACAAACTAATCGAAAGATGGTGATACTGTGACGGGTCTCATTAAATCAGTGCCAGGGCTGACTTTCTCCTCGGTTATACCTCAAGCGAAGAATCCCCAGGTGGGTGAGCTCCACCTTGAAGACCCTCACTTGTCCCTTTGGAGTTCTCCCTGTTGGTAGTGGAATTTTGTTGGTGCTGATGTACGGGCCCCGTCTATATGCTTGGGTTGAATTCTCTCGCACAATTTTGGTTTCGGGTTCCAAGGGCTTGCTAAAAAGACGATGCGATACTAGACAGATATAACTTGGATGGGATGATGATAGATGAGCATGGTTGGTGTCCTGGTTCTTGGTTAAAAGTTTCGCAACGGTGGTTGAGTTCTTTTGAATGGTGGGATGTGGGGGGTGCGGCGGGACATAGGGCCTCTGTTCCTGTCATGACTCCTTTTCCTCAACGTCCCTGGAGCGTTGTGGGTTCGTCTGCTTAAAATCTGCCTCACGGCGGTTGAGTTCCTTCGGAAGGTGGGATGTGGGAAGCATGGCGGTGGGACGCTGTAATTCCTTTTCCTCACCGGTGGGATGTGGGGGGCATTGGAAAGAATGGGTTTTTGCCCAGTCTCATGCCGTGCCCGCCTTTTTCCTCACCTTTCATGGAGCGTTGCGGTTCGGGCTTGCTTAAAAGGCCACCTGTTGGTGGCGGAGTTCCTTGGATGGTGGGATGTGGGAGGCATGGTGGGTTGGTGTTCCTTTGTCGTCCCTCGACGCTCCTGCCCTTCCCTCGCCTTCTCTAGAGCAGTGCGGCTTTGCTTGCTTAAAAGCTGCCTCAGGGTGGTTGAGTTGCTGCGGATGGTGGGATGTGGGGGGCGCGGCGGGATTGGGTTTTTGCCCCGTCCCCTGACGTGCCTGCCTTTTCCTCCCCGTCTGTGGAGCATTGCGGGCTGGGTGCTTAAATACCGCCTCACGGTTTGTGGGATCCTGTGGATGGTGGGATGTGGGCGGCGCGGCGGGACATAGGACCCCCGTACCTACCATGACTCCTTTTCCTCGACGTCTCTTGAGCGTTGCTGGTTCGTCTGCTTAAAAGCTGCCTAATGGCGGTTGAGTTCCTACGGAATGTGAGATGTGGGAGGCACGGCGGGATGGGGGTTTCCCTCCTCATCCCCTGACGTTCCTACCTTTTCCCTCACTGGTGGGATGTGGGGGGTATGGGCGGGATTGGGTTGTTTCCCCGTCCTGTCGTACCCACCTTTTTCCTCACCTTTCATGGAGCGTTGCGGGTCGGGCTTTGCTTAAAATCCACTGAGTGTGGTTGAGTTCTTGCAGATGTTGGGATGTGGGAGGCATGGTGGGATTGGGTTCCTTTGTCGTCCCTTGCTGTACCGCCTTTTCCTCACCTTCTCTGGAGCGTTGTGGAATTTTGGTAGTGGTTCAAGCGCGAAACTGTCGGTATCACCAGGATGCGAGAGCGTGCTCCTAAATTTCTCATTCAGCGATATTCCATGCGAACCATAGCAAGCTGCCTTGGGCAATGATTGGTGGGAGTGCTTTGCTCAACGCATTGTCGGGGCCACGTGCGAGTTATTTGTGTCCTAAGAGACTCACACCAACAGGGTAATGATTTCCATGGTTCATTATTGGACAAGTTGGGGTGCCTTCCTCCTCAGTCATGCCTTGGGTGATGATGTTCATAAGGGTGGCTTGAGAATGTGTATCTACTGTTTCTGCAAGATACACGAGCGTCATGCGGAGGTGATGACTCATTAAGGGGAATCCTGTCGATTTGGGAAGATGGTTGGGGCTTGTGTTGGGGTCTGAGTGGTCTGCTCAGTCATACCTCAAACATTGCAGATGTGGTTGGTGATGCTACCTGGCTGATCCTTCCATTAGTCATATGCTTGTCTCAAAGATCAGGTTGTGCATGTACAAAGGACAAACTAATCGAACAGAATTGAATGTTCGGGACGACGGTTTGGGCTTGTGTTGGGGTCTGAGTGGTCAGCTCAGTCATACCCCAAACAATGCAGATGTTGTTGGTGATGCTACATGGCTGATCCTTCCACTAGTCATATGCCTGTCTCAAAGATCAGGTCCCGCATGTAAAGGACAAACTAATCGAAAGATGGTGATACTGTGACGGGTCTCATTAAATCAGTGCCAGGGGTGACTTTCTCCTCGGTTATATCTCAAGCGAAGAATCCCCAGGTGGGTGAGCTCCACCTAGAAGACCCTCACTTGTCCCTTTGGAGTTCTCCCTGTTGGTAGTGGAATTTTTTTGGTGCTGATGTAGGGGCCCCGTCTATATGCTTGGGTTGAATTCTCTCGCACAATTGCGGTTCCGTCTTCCAAGGGCTTGCTAAAAAGACAATGCGATACTAGACAGATATAACTTGGATGGGATGATGATAGATGAGCATGGTTGGTGTCCTGGTTCTTGGTTAAAAGTTTCGCAACGGTGGTTGAGTTCTTTTGAATGGTGGGATGTGGGGGGTGCGGCGGGACATAGGGCCTCCGTTCCTGTCATGACTCCTTTTCCTCAACGTCCCTGGAGCGTTGTGGGTTCGTCTGCTTAAAATCTGCCTCATGGCGGTTGAGTTCCTTCGGAAGGTGGGATGTGGGAGGCATGGCGGTGGGACGCTGTAATTCCTTTTCCTCACCGGTGGGATGTGGGGGGCATTGGAAAGAATGGGTTTTTGCCCAGTCTCATGCCGTGCCCGCCTTTTTCCTCACCTTTCATGGAGCGTTGCGGTTCGGGCTTGCTTAAAAGGCCACCTGTCGGTGGCGGAGTTCCTTGGATGGTGGGATGTGGGAGGCATGGTGGGTTGGTGTTCCTTTGTCGTCCCTCGACGCTCCTGCCCTTCCCTCGCCTTCTCTAGAGCAGTGCGGCTTGGCTTGCTTAAAAGCCGCCTCAGGGTGGTTGAGTTGTTGCGGATGGTGGGATGTGGGAGGCGCGGCGGGATTGGGTTTTTGCCCCGTCCCCTGACGTGCCTGCCTTTTCCTCCCCGTCTGTGGAGCATTGCGGGCTGGGTGCTTAAATACCGCCTCACGGTTTGTGGGATCCTGTGGATGGTGGGATGTGGGCGGCGCGGCGGGACATAGGACCCCCGTACCTACCCTGACTCCTTTTCCTTGACGTCTCTTGAGCGTTGCTGGTTCGTCTGCTTAAAAGCTGCCTCATGGCGGTTGAGTTCCTACGGAATGTGAGATGTGGGAGGCACGGCGGGATGGGGGTTTCCCTCCTCATCCCCTGACGTTCCTACCTTTTTCCTCACTGGTGGGATGTGGGGGGTATGGGCGGGATTGGGTTGTTTCCCCGTCCTGTCGTACCCACCTTTTTCCTCACCTTTCATGGAGCGTTGCGGGTCGGGCTATGCTTAAAAGCCACCGAGTGTGGTTGAGTTCTTGCAGATGTTGGGATGTGGGAGGCATGGTGGGATTGGGTTCCTTTGTCGTCCCTTGCTGTACCGCCTTTTCCTCACCTTCTCTGGAGCGTTGTGGAATTTTGGTAGTGGTTCAAGCGCGAAACTGTCGGTATCACCAGGATGCAAGAGCGTGCTCCTAAATTTCTCATTCAGCGATATTTCATGCGAACCATAGCAAGCTGCCTTGGGCAATGATTGGTGGGAGTGCTTTGCTCAACGCATTGTCGGGGCCACGTGCGAGTTATTTGGGTCCTAAGAAACTCACACCAACAGGGTGACGATTTCCATGGTTCATTATTGGACAAGTTGGGGTGCCTTCCTCCTCAGTCATGCCTTGGGTGATGATGTTCATAAGGGTGGCTTGAGAATGTGTATCTACTGTTTCTGCAAGATACACGAGCGTCATGCGGAGGTGATGACTCATTAAGGGGAATCCTGTCGATTTGGGAAGATGGTTGGGGCTTGTGTTGGGGTCTGAGTGGTCTGCTCAGTCATACCTCAAACATTGCAGATGTGGTTGGTGATGCTACCTGGCTGATCCTTCCATTAGTCATATGCTTGTCTCAAAGATCAGGTTGTGCATGTACAAAGGACAAACTAATCGAACAGAATTGAATGTTCGGGACGACGGTTTGGGCTTGTGTTGGGGTCTGAGTGGTCAGCTCAGTCATACCCCAAACAATGCAGATGTTGTTGGTGATGCTACATGGCTGATCCTTCCACTAGTCATATGCCTGTCTCAAAGATCAGGTCCCGCATGTAAAGGACAAACTAATCGAAAGATGGTGATACTGTGACGGGTCTCATTAAATCAGTTCCAGGGGTGACTTTCTCCTCGGTTATATCTCAAGCGAAGAATCCCCAGGTGGGTGAGCTCCACCTAGAAGACCCTCACTTGTCCCTTTGGAGTTCTCCCTGTTGGTAGTGGAATTTTTTTGGTGCTGATGTAGGGGCCCCGTCTATATGCTTGGGTTGAATTCTCTCGCACAATTGCGGTTCCGTCTTCCAAGGGCTTGCTAAAAAGACGATGCGATACTAGACAGATATAACTTGGATGGGATGATGATAGATGAGCATGGTTGGTGTCCTGGTTCTTGGTTAAAAGTTTCTCAACGGTGGTTGAGTTCTTTTGAATGGTGGGATGTGGGGGGTGCGGCGGGACATAGGGCCTCCGTTCCTGTCATGACTCCTTTTCCTCAACGTCCCTGGAGCGTTGTGGGTTCGTCTGCTTAAAATCTGCCTCATGGCGGTTGAGTTCCTTCGGAAGGTGGGATGTGGGAGGCATGGCTGTGGGACGCTGTAATTCCTTTTCCTCACCGGTGGGATGTGGGGGGCATTGGAAAGAATGGGTTTTTGCCCAGTCTCATGCCGTGCCCGCCTTTTTCCTCACCTTTCATGGAGCGTTGCGGTTCGGGCTTGCTTAAAAGGCCACCTGTCGGTGGCGGAGTTCCTTGGATGGTGGGATGTGGGAGGCATGGTGGGTTGGTGTTCCTTTGTCGTCCCTCGACGCTCCTGCCCTTCCCTCGCCTTCTCTAGAGCAGTGCGGCTTGGCTTGCTTAAAAGCCGCCTCAGGGTGGTTGAGTTGCTGCGGATGGTGGGATGTGGGAGGCGCGGCGGGATTGGGTTTTTGCCCCGTCCCCTGACGTGCCTGCCTTTTCCTCCCCGTCTGTGGAGCATTGCGGGCTGGGTGCTTAAATACCGCCTCACGGTTTGTGGGATCCTGTGGATGGTGGGATGTGGGCGGCGCGGCGGGACATAGGACCCCCGTACCTACCATGACTCCTTTTCCTCGACGTCTCTTGAGCGTTGCTGGTTCGTCTGCTTAAAAGCTGCCTCATGGCGGTTGAGTTCCTACGGAATGTGAGATGTGGGAGGCACGGCGGGATGGGGGTTTCCCTCCTCATCCCCTGACGTTCCTACCTTTTTCCTCACTGGTGGGATGTGGGGGGTATGGGCGGGATTGGGTTGTTTCCCCGTCCTGTCGTACCCACCTTTTTCCTCACCTTTCATGGAGCGTTGCGGGTCGGGCTATGCTTAAAAGCCACCGAGTGTGGTTGAGTTCTTGCAGATGTTGGGATGTGGGAGGCATGGTGGGATTGGGTTCCTTTGTCGTCCTTTGCTGTACCTGCCTTTTCCTCACCTTCTCTGGAGCGTTGTGGGATTTTGGTAGTGGTTCAAGCGCGAAACTGTCGGTATCACCAGGATGAGAGACCGTGCTCCTAAATTTCCCATTCAGTGATATTCCATGCGAACCGTAGCAAGCTTCCTTGGGCAGTGATTTGCGGGAGTGCTTTGCCCAACGCATTGTCGGGGCCACCTGTGAGTTATTTGGGTCCTGAGAAACTCACACCACCAGGCAAACGGTTGCCATGGTTCATTATTGGACAAGTTGGGGTGCCTTCCTCCTCAGTCATGCCTTGGGTGATGATGTTCATAAGGGCGGCTTGAGAATGTGTATCTACTGTTTCTGCAAGATACACGAGCGTCATGCGGAGGTGATGACTCATTAACCGGGATCCTGTGGATTCGTGGGAAGTGATCGGTTTGGCTATTCTCATCGGTGCTGGGTAAAGGAAGGAATGAATGCTGAGACCCCGTCGATGATGATTCATTCTTGTCTCTGGAATAAAAGAAGTGTTGGAAGTCGGATCTATTTTTTCGGTGCGGTGTACTTGAGCATCATTGGGAGGTGAAGACTCTTTACAGGGAGATCCTATAAAATGTTGGGTAGTCCGATCCTAAATGATCAGGTTTCGGGCAGGAAATTCTTATGAATGATGAGCGAAGATCGAATGTTGTGACCCCATCGCATGTTAGTGCATGGTGGTGATGTGTGGCCCTTGATAGTCCCTCGGTTGCGTGTTTCCCAAAGGTTTGTTCCCACATTGCATGAAATTTACATCTGGGCACTTAGATTCCGCATGCATCATGTCGGTGAGGGCTCTATTTGTAGTTTATGAAGTGATTGATCGAAATTGGGTATACTAGTGCATATACGGAGAATTGTGGCAGGTTATGATCCAAGTGGAACGTGGATGGCCCTGATATGCGGCGAGATTCAAGAATGTCTGTTGGTTGTTTGAGTGGCATGAAACTCAAATGTGTGGGCGCGCATGAATTTGAGATCCAGGTCGTAATGGATCAAAGGCCCGGGTGCCTAATGGATGGTACTCATTATATAATGTGGTTTTCGGCTCTAGGGGGTTGGGTATATCAATCCTTCCCTTGTGTCATGCATAGCGGTGCTTTCCCTGCCTTCATGTGCTGCATTGTGATGCCTCTCGGGTTTCTTCCCTCGAGGCGTCACAGTCAGTTGTGTGGGTTGATGGTTGTGCTTACGCGATTGTGTGGGAGTGGTGGATGGTTGTCAAGATACGGCGGTCTCCCTTTTTTGGGAAGGGAACGTTGGTCTCGTTGGCACCCTCATCCGTAAGTGGGGGTT
>CAUJRU010001402.1:120000-135336 GCA_963277665.1 Viscum album
TGGTCATTCCTACGTTTTCATAGGTTTTTCAGTGCCACACGTGTGGTCTTTCATGCGCTGCGCTGCCCTCTGGGACGTCTAAACCCCTCAGTATGTCTCCTCGTCACTGTTGATGTTTCCTGGTGGGATAGCTGGAAATGCATAAATGTCTCTTCAGGGGGGGGGGGGGAGTGGTCGGCGACCCCCCCCTGGGCGTGGGTCTTGTCCTGCGCGCCCAGATCCACCCAATGACATGCCCACGGACATGAAAAAATGGCCTCTAGACAATGCCATGAATGCTTGGTGATTCGTCCGGTGCTTGGGGCTTGTCTTGTCCGGGGTATTGCGCCATGAAAGCGATGACAATGAGCCGGGGTTCGTCACGTGTCAGGTCCTACGTACTGACAATCGCGTGGAGACAATGCCATCCGGGTGAGGCGATTTGAAGGGGCCTCGGGGCTTGTCTTGGTGGATGCGGTGTGCCTTAAAAGGAAAGACATGGAGGTGGTGGTTGGTGAAATGTTGTTGGGTCCTATATGTAACGACAATCACCACCTGATGAGAATTCATTTCATGCGTGAGGACCCGCTGTGGACATGGGGCATGTCTTCTCGGCGGTGATCGACGATACGCGGGACGGATGCCATGACGTGTCGGCGGCCTTCAAGTGCCTAAGGGGTCACGTCGGTGGTCGTTCCTATGGTTTCATAGCTCTTTTAGGGCAACACGTGTTGTCTTTCATGCGCTGCACTGACCTCTGGGATGTCTAAACCCCTCAGTATGTCTCCTCGTCACTGATGATGTTTCCTGGTGGGATAGCTGGAAATGCATAAATGTCTCTTTAGGGGGGGAGTGGTCGGCGACCCCCCCTGGGCGTGGGTCTTGTCCTGCGTGCCCAGAGCCACCCAATGACATGCCCACGGACATGGAAAAATGGCCTCTAGACAATCCCATGAATGCTTGATGATTCGTCCGGTGCTTGGGGCTTGTCTTGTCCGGGGTAGTGCGCCATCAAAGCTTTGAAAATGAGTCGGGGTTCGTCGCGTGTCAGGTCCTACGTACTGACAATCGCGTGGAGACAATTCCATCCGAGTGAGACGATTTGAAGGGGCATCGGGGCTTGCATTGGTGGATGCGGGGTGCCTTGAAAGGAAGGACGCCGAGCTGGGGTTTGCCATATCTTGTTGGGTCCGGTATGTAACGTCCATGACCACCTAAATAGAATTCGTTTCATGCGTGAGGACCCGCTCTGGACATGGGGTTGTCTTCTCGGCGGTGGTCGACGACACGCGGGACGGATGCCATGACGTGCCGGCGGCCTTCATGTGCCTAAGGGGTCACGTCGGTGGCCGTTCCTATGGTTTCATAGCTCTTTTAGGGCAACTCGCGTTGTCTTTCATGAGCTGGGGTGCCCTCTGGGTGGTCTAAACCACTCAGTATGTCTCCTCGTCAGTGCTGATGTTTCCTGGTGGGATAGCTGTAAATGCATAAATGTCTCTTTAGGGGGGTAGTGGTCGGCGACCCCCCCTGGGCGTGGGTCTTGTCCTGCGTGCCTCGAGCCACCCAGTGACATGCCCACGGACATGGAAAAATGGCCTCTAGACAATGCCATCAATGCGTGATGATTCGTCCGGTGCTTGGGGCTTGTCTTCTCCGGGGTAGTGCGCCTTAAAAGCTTTGACAATGAGCCGGGGTTCGTCGCGTGTGAGGTCCTACGTACCGACAATCGCGTGGAGACAATGCCATCCGAGTGAGACGATTTGAAGGGGCCTCGAGGCTTGTCTTGGTGGATGCGGGGTGCCTTGAAAGGAAGGACGCCGAGCTGGGGTTTGTCATATGTTGTTGGGTTCGGTATGTAACGACACCGACCACCTAAAGAGAATTCATTTCATGCGTGAGGACCCGCTCTGGACATGGGGTCTGTCTTCTCGGCGGTGGTCGACGATACGCGGGAAGGATGCCATGACGTGTCGGCGGCCTTCACGTGCCTAAGGGGTCACGTCGGTTGCCGTTCCTATGGTTTCATAGCTCTTTTAGGGCAACACGTGTTGTCTTTCATGCGCTGCGGTTCCCTCTGGGTGGTCTGAACCACTCAGTATGTCTCCTCGTCAGTGCTGATGTTTCCTGGTGGGAGAGCTGGAAATGCAGAAATGTCTCTTTAGGGGGGGAGTGGTCGGCGACCCCCCCTGGGCGTGGGTCTTGTCCTGCGTGCCCAGAGCCACCCAGTGACATGCCCACAGACATGGAAAAATGGCCTCTAGATGATTCCTCCTGTGCTTGGGGCTTGTCTTGCCCGCGGTAGTGCCCCATAAAAGCGATGACAATGAGACGGGGTTCGTCGCGTGTCAGGTCCGACGAACTGACAATCGCGTGGAGACAAAGCCATCCGAGTGAGACGATTTGAAGTGGCCTCGGGGCATGTCTTGGTGGATGCGACGTGCCTTGAAAGGAAGGACGTCGAGGTGGGGTTTTTCATATGTTGTTGGGTCCTGTATGTAATTACAATTACCACCTAAAGAGAATTCTTTTCATGAGTGAGGACCCGCTCTGGACATGGGGCGTGTCTTCTCGGCGGTGATCGACGATACGCGGGATGGATGCCATGACTTGTCGGTGGCCTTCATGTGCATAAGGGGTCACGTCGGTGGCCCTTCCTATGGTTTCATAGCTCTTTTAGGGCAACACGTGTTGTCTTTCATGCGCTGTGGTGCCCTCAGGGTGGTCTAAACCCATCAGTATGTCTCCTCGTCAGTGTTGATGTTTCCTGGTGGGATAGCTGGAAATGCATAAATGTCTCTTTAGGGGGGGAGTGGTCGGCGACCCCCCTGGGCGTGGGTCTTGTCCTGCGTGCCTAGAGCCACCCAATGACATGCCCAGTGACATGGAAAATGGCATCGACGCAATGCCCTGAATTCCTGATGATTCTTCCCGTGCTAGGGTCTTGTCTTGCCCGAGGTGGTGCGCCATAAAACCGATGACAATGAGATGGGTGGGGTTTGTCGCCTGTGAGATCCTACGGACTGACAATCGCGTCCAGACAATGGAATCCTAGTGAGGCGATTTGAAGGGGCCTCGGGGCCCGTCTTGGTGCGTGCGGCGTGCCTTGAAAGGAAGGACGTTGAGGTGGGGTTTGTCATATGTTGTTGTGTCCGGTATGTAAAGACAATGACCACCTAAAGAGAATTCATTTCATGCGTGAGGACCCGCTCTGGACATGGGTCCTGTCTCCTCGGCGGTGTTGGACGATACGCGGGACGGATGCCATGACGTGTCGGCGGCCTTCATGTGCCTAAGGGGCCACGTCGGTGTCCCTTCCTATGGTTTCATAGCCCTTTTAGGGCAACACGTGTTGCCTTTCATGCGCTGCGGTTCCCTCTGGGTGGTCTAAACCACTCAGTATGTCTCCTCGTCAGTGTTGATGTTTCCTGGTGGAATAGCTGGAAATGCATAAATGTCTCTTTAGGGGGGGAGTGGTCGGCGACCCCCCCTGGGCGTGGGTCTTGTCCTGCGTGCCGAGAGCCACCCACAGACATGCCCAGTGACATGGAAAATGGCATCGACGCAATGCCATGAATTCCTGATGATTCGTCCCGTGCTTGGGGCTTGTCTTGCCCGAGGTAGTGCGCCCTAAAAACGATGGCAATGAGACGGGGTTTGTCGCATGTGCGATCCTGCGGACTGACAGTCGCGTCCAGACAATGGCATCCGAGTGAGACGATTTGAAGGGGCCTCAGGGCCCGTCTTGGTGCATGCGGCGTGCCTTGAAAGGAAGGACGTCGAGGTGGGGTTTTTCATATGTTGTCGTGTCCCGTATGTAATGACAATGACCACCTAAAGAGAATTCATTTCATGCGCGAGGACCCGCTCTGGACATGGGGCCTGTCTTCTCGGCGGCGTTGGATGCTACCCGCGACGAATGCTACTACGTGTCGGCGGCCTTGATGTGCCTAAGGGGTCACATCAGTGGCTGTTCCTATGGTTTCATATCTCTTTTAGGGCAACACGTGTTGTCTTTCATGCGCTGTGGTGCCCACAGGGTTGTCTAAACCCATCAGTATGTCTCCTCGTCAGTGCTGATGTTTCCTGGTGGGACAGCTGGAAATGCATAAATGTCTCTTTAGGGGGGGAGTGGTCGGCGACCCCCCCTGGGCGTGGGTCTTGTCCTGCGTGCCCAGAGCCACCCAGTGACATGCCCACGGACATGGAAAAACAGCCTCCGGACAAAGCAAAGACAGCTTGATGATTCGTCCGGTGCTTGGGGCTTGTCTTGTTCGAGGTAGTGCGCCATAAAAGTGATGACAATGAGCCGGGTTTCGTCGCGTGTCAGGTCCTCCGTACTGACAATCAGGTGGAGACAACGCCATCCGGGTGAGAGGATTTGAAGGGGCCTCAGGGCTTGCCTTGGTGGATGCGGTGTGCCTTGAATGGAAGGACAATGAGGTGGGGTTTGTCATATGTTGTTGGGTCCGGTATGTAATGACAATGACCGCCTAAAGAGAATTCCTTTCATGCGTGGGGACCCGCTCTGGACATGGGGCGTGTCTTCGCTGTGGTGATGGACGATACGTGGGACGGATGCCATGACGTGTCGGCGGCCTTCATGTGCCTAAGGGGTCACGTCGGTGGCCCTTCCTATGGTTTCATAGCTCTTTTAGGGCAACACGTGTTGCCTTTCATGCGCTGCCCTGCCCTCAGGGTGGTCTAAACCCATCAGTATGTCTCCTCGTCGGTGTTGATGTTTCCTGGTGGAATAGCTGGAAATGCATAAATGTCTCTTTAGGGGGGGAGTGGTCGGCGACCCCCCGGGCGTGGGTCTTGTCTTGCGTGCCTAGAGCCACCCAATGTGATGCCCATTGACATGCAAAATGACATCGACGTAATGCCATGAATGCCTGATGATTCGTCCCGTGCTTGGGGCTTGTCTTGCCCGAGGTAGTGCGCCATAAAAACGATGACAATGGGATGGTGTTTGTCGCCTTCGAGATCCTGCGGACTGACAGTCGCGTTCAGACAATGGCATCCGAGTGAGACGATTTGAAGGGGTCTCGGGGCCCGTCTTGGTGCATGCGGCGTTTCTTGAAAGGAAGGACGTCGAGGTGGGGTTTGTCACATGTTGTTGTGTTCGGAATGTAAAGACAATGACCGCCTAAAGATAATTCATTTCATGCGCGGGGACCCGCTCTGGACATGGGTCCTGTCTTCTCGGCGGTGTTGGATGATACCCGGGACGGATGCCATGACGTGTCGGCGGCCTTCGTGTGCCTAAGGGGTCACTTTGGTGGCTGTTCGTATGGATTCGTAGCTCTTTAAGGGCAACACGTGCTGTCTTTCATGCGTTGTGGTGCCCATTGGGTTGTCTGAACCCATCAGTATGTGTCCTCGTCAGTGCTGATGTTTCCTGGTGGGACAGCTGGAAATGCATAAATGTCTCTTTAGGGGGGGAGTGGTCGGCGACCCCCCCTGGGCGTGGGTCTTGTCCTGCGTGCCCAGAGCCACCCAGTGACATGCCCACGAACATGGAAAAACGACCTCCAGACAAATCCATGAAAGCTTGATTATTCGTACGGTGCTTGGGGCTTGTCTTGTCTGAGGTAATGCGTCATAAAAGTGATGACAATGAGCCGGGGTGCGTCGCGTGTCAGGTCCGACGTACTGACAATCACGTGGAGACAACGCCATCCGAGTGGGACGATTTGAAGGGACCTCGGGTCTTGCCTTGGTGGATGCGGTGTGCCTTGCAAGGAAGGACGACGTGGTGGGGTTTGTCATATGTTGTTGGGTACGGTATGTATTGACAATGACCGCCTAAAGATAATTCCTTTGAGGCGTGAGGACCAGCTCTGGACATGGGGCGTGTCTTCTCTGCGGTGATGGACGAGACGCGGGGCGGATGCCATGACGTGTCGGCGGCCTTCATGTGCCTAAGGGGTCACGTCGGTGGCCCTTCCTATGGTTTCATAGCTCTTTTAGGGCAACCCGTGTTGTCTTTCATGCACTGCAGTGCCCTTAGGGTGGTCTAAACCCATCAGTATGTCTCCTCGTCACTGTTGATGTTTCCTGGTGGTATAGCTGGAAATGCATAAATGTCTCTTTAGGGGGGGAGTGGTCGGCGACCCCCCCTGGGCGTGGGTCTTGTCCTGCGTGCCTAGAGCCACCCAATGACATGCCGAGTGACATGGAAAATGGCATCGACGCAGTGCCACGAATTCCTGATGATTCGTCTCGTGCTTGGGGCTTGTCTTGCCCGAGGTAGTGCGCCCTAAAAACGATGACAATGAGATGGGGTTTGTCGCATGTGTGATCCTGCGGACTGACAGTCGTGTCCAGACAATGGCATCCGAGTGAGACGATTTGAAGGGGCCTCGAGGCCCGTCTTGGTGCGTGTGGCGTGCCTTGAAAGGAAGGACGTTGCGGTGGGGTTTGTCATCTGTTGTCGTGTCCCGTATGTAATGACAATGACCACCTAAAGAGAATTCATTTCATGCGTGAGGACCCTCTCTGGACATGGGGCCTGTCTTCTCGGCGGTGTTGGACGCTACCCGGGATGAATGCTACTACGTGTCGGCGGCCTTCATGTGCCTAAGGGGTCACATCGGTGGCTGTTCCTACGGTTTCATATATCTTTTAGGGCAACACGTGTTGACTTTCATGCGCTGTGGTGCCCACAGGGTTGTCTAAACCCTCCAGTATGTCTCCTCGTCAGTGCTGATGTTTCCTGGTGGGACAGCTGGAAAGGCATAAATGTCTCTTTAGGGGGGGAGTGGTCGGCGACCCCCCCTGGGCGTGGGTCTTGTCCTGCGTGCCCAGAGCCACCTAGTGACATGCCCACGGACATGGAAAAATGGCCTCCAGACAAATCCATGAAAGCTTGAGGATTCATACGGTGCTTGGGGCTTGTCTTGTCTGAGGTAATGCGCCATAAAAGTGATGACAATGAGCCGGGGTGCGTCGCGTGTCAGGTCCGAGGTACTGACAATCACGTGGAGACAACGCCACCCGAGTGGGACGATTTGAAGGGGCATCGGGGCTTGCCTTGGAGGATGCGGTGTGCCTTGCAAGGAAGGACGACGTGGTGGGGTTTGTCATATGTTGTTGGGTACGGTATGTAATGACAATGACCGCCTAAAGATAATTCATTTCATGCGTGAGGACCCGCTCTGGACATGGGGCGTGTCTTCTCTGCGGTGATGGACGAGACGCGGGACGGATGTCATGACGTGTCGGCGGCCTTCATGTGCCTAAGGGGTCACGTCGGTGGCCCTTCCTATGGTTTCATAGCTCTTTTAGGGCAACCCGTGTTGTCTTTCATGCACTGCGGTGCCCTTAGGGTGGTCTAAACCCCTCAGTATGTCTCCTCGTCACTTTTGATGTTTCCTGGTGGAATAGCTGGAAATGCATAAATGTCTCTTTAGGGGGGGAGTGGTCGGCGACCCCCCCTGGGCGTGGGTCTTGTCCTGCGTGCCTAGAGCCACCCGATGACATGCCCAGTGACATGGAAAATGGCATCGACGCAATGCCATGAATTCTTGATGATTCGTCCCGTGCTTGGGGCTTGTCTTTCCCGAGGTAGTGCGCCCTAAAAACGATGACAATGAGATGGGTTTTGTCGCATGTGTGATCTTGCGGGCTGACAGTCGTTTCCAGACAAAGGCATCCGAGTGAGACGATTTGAAGGGGCCTCGAGGCCCGTCTTGGTGCATGCGGTGTGCCTTGAAAGGAAGGACGTTGAGGTGTGGTTATTCATGTGTTTTCGTGTCCCGTATGTAATGATAATGACCACCTAAAGAGAATTCATTTCATGCGTGAGGACCCTCTCTGGACATGGGGCCTGTCTTCTCGGCGGTGTTGGACGCTACCCGGGATGGATGCTAGTACGTGATGGCAGCCTTGATGTGCCTAAGGGGTCACATTGGTGGCTATTCCTATGGTTTCATATCTCTTTTAGGGCAACACGTGTTGTCTTTCATGCGCTGTGGTGCCCACAGGGTTGTCTGAACCCATCAGTATGTCTCCTCGTCAGTGCTGATGTTTCCTGGTGGGACAGCTGGAAATGCATAAATGTCTCTTTAGGGGGGGAGTGGTCGGCGACCCCCCCTGGGCGTGGGTCTTGTCCTGTGTGCCCAGAGCCACCCAGTGACATGCCCACGGACATGGAAAAACGGCCTCCAGACGAATCCATGAAAGCCTGATGATTCGTACGGTGCTTGGGGCTTGTCTTGTCTGAGGTAATGCGCCATAAAAGTGATGACAATGAGCTGGGGTGCGTCGCGTGTCAGACCCACTCCGAGTGACGTGGAAAATGGCATCGACGCAATGCCAAGAATTCCTGATGATTTGTCCCGTGCTTCGGGCTTGTCTTGCCCGAGGTAGTGCGCCATAAAAACGATGACAATGAGATGGGGTTTGTCGCGTGTGTGAGGTCCGACGTACTGACGATCACGTGGAGACAACGGCATCCGAGTGAGACGATTTGAAGGGGCCTCGGGGCTTGCCTTGGTGGATGCGGTGTGCCTTGCAAGGAAGGACGATGTGGTGGGGTTTGTCATATGTTGTTGGGTACGGTATGTATTGACAATGACCACCTAAAGATAATTCCTTTGAGGCGTGAGGACTCGCTCTGGACATGGGGCGCGTCTTCTCTGCGGTGATGGACGAGACGCGGGACGGATGCCATGACGTGTCGGCGGCCTTCATGTGCCTAAGGGGTCACGTCGGTGGCCCTTCCTATGGTTTCATAGCTCTTTTAGGGCAACCCGTGTTGTCTTTCATGCACTGCGGTGCCCTTAGGGTGGTCTAAACCCATCAGTATGTCTCCTCGTCACTGTTGATGTTTCCTGGTGGTATAGCTGGAAATGCATAAATGTCTCTTTAGGGGGGGAGTGGTCGGCGACCCCCCCTGGGCGTGGGTCTTGTCCTGCGTGCCTAGAGCCACCCACTGACATGCCGAGTGACATGGAAAATGGCATCGACGCAGTGCCATGAATTTCTGATGATTCGTCCCGTGCTTGGGGCTTGTCTTGCCCGAGGTAGTGCGCCCTAAAAACGATGACAATGAGATGGGGTTTGTCGCATGTGTGATCCTGCGGACTGACAGTCGTGTCCAGACAATGGCATCCGAGTGAGACGATTTGAAGGGGCCTCGAGGCCCGTCTTGGTGCGTGTGGCGTGCCTTGAAAGGAAGGACGTTGCGGTGGGGTTTGTCATCTGTTGTCGTGTCCCGTATGTAATGACAATGACCACCTAAAGAGAATTCATTTCATGCGTGAGGACCCTCTCTGGACATGGGGCCTGTCTTCTCGGCGGTGTTGGACGCTACCCGGGATGAATGCTACTACGTGTCGGCGGCCTTCATGTGCCTAAGGGGTCACATCGGTGGCTGTTCCTATGGTTTCATATATCTTTTAGGGCAACACGTGTTGTCTTTCATGCGCTGTGGTGCCCACAGGGTTGTCTAAACCCGTTAGTATGTCTCCTCGTCAGTGCTGATGTTTCCTGGTGGGACAGCTGAAAATGCATAAATGTCTCTTTAGGGGGGGGGTGGTCGGCGACCCCCCCTGGGCGTGGGTCTTGTCCTGCGTGCCCAGAGCCACCTAGTGACATGCCCACGGACATGGAAAAATGGCCTCCAGACAAATCCATGAAAGCTTGAGGATTCATACGGTGCTTGGGGCTTGTCTTGTCTGAGGTAATGCGCCATAAAAGTGATGACAATGAGCCGGGGTGCGTCGCGTGTCAGGTCCGACGTACTGACAATCACGTGGAGACAACGCCACCCGAGTGGGAAGATTTGAAGGGGCATCGGGGCTTGCCTTGGAGGATGCGGTGTGCCTTGCAAGGAAGGACGACGTGGTGGGGTTTGTCATATGTTGTTGGGTACGGTATGTAATGACAATGACCGCCTCAAGATAATTCCTTTCATGCGTGAGGACCCGCTCTGGACATGGGGCGTGTCTTCTCTGCGGTGATGGACGAGACGCGGGACGGATGCCATGACGTGTCGGCGGCCTTCATGTGCCTAAGGGGTCACGTCGGTGGCCCTTCCTATGGTTTCATAGCTCTTTTAGGGCAACCCGTGTTGTCTTTCATGCACTGCGGTGCCCTTAGGGTGGTCTAAACCCATCAGTATGTCTCCTCGTCACTGTTGATGTTTCCTGGTGGAATAGCTGGAAATGCATAAATGTCTCTTTAGGGGGGGGAGTGGTCGGCGACCCCCCCTGGGCGTGGGTCTTGTCCTGCGTGCCTAGAGCCACCCGATGACATGCCCAGTGACATGGAAAATGGCATGGACGCAATGCCATGAATTCTCGATGATTCGTCCCGTGCTTGGGGCTTGTCTTTCCCGAGGTAGTGCGCCCTAAAAACGATGACAACGAGATGGGGTTTGTCGCATGTGTGATCTTGCGGGCTGATAGTCGTTTCCAGACAATGGCATCCGAGTGAGACGATTTGAAGGGGCCTCGAGGCCCGTCTTGGTGCATGCGGCGTGCCTTGAAGGGAAGGACGTTGAGGTGGGGTCATACCTCAAACATTGCAGATTTGGTTGGTGATGCAACCTTGTTGATCCTTCCATTAGTCATATGCTTGTCTCAAAGATCAGGTTGTGCATGTACAATGGACAAACTAATCGAACGGAATTGAATGTTCGGGACGACGGTTTGGGCTTGTGTTGGGGTCTGAGTGGTGAGCTCAGTCATACCTCAAACAATGCAGATGTTGTTGGTGATTCTACATGTCTGATCCTTCCACTAGTCATATGCTTGTCTCAAAGATCAGGTCCTGCATGATCAGTTGTGTGGGTTGATGGTTGCGCTTATGCGATTGTGTGGGAGTGGTGGATGGTTGTCAAGATACCGCGGTCTCCCTTTTTTGGGAAGGGAACGTTGGTCTCGTTGGCTCTAGGGGGTTGGGTATATCAATCCTTCCCTTGTGTCATGCATAGCGGGCTTTCCCTGCCTTCATGTGCTGCATTGTGATGCCTCTCGGGTTGCTTCCCTCGAGGCGTCACGGTCAGTTGTGTGGGTTGATGGTTGTGCTTACGCGATTGTGTGGGAGTGGTGGATGGTTGTCAAGATACTGCGGTCTCCCTTTTTTGGGAAGGGAACGTTGGTCTCGTTGGCTCTAGGGGGTTGGGTATATCAATCCTTCCCTTGTGTCATGCATAGCGGGCTTTCCCTGCCTTCATGTGCTGCATTGTGATGCCTCTCGGGTTGCTTCCCTCGAGGCGTCACGGTCAGTTGTGTGGGTTGATGGTTGTGCTTACGCGATTGTGTGGGAGTGGTGGATGGCTGTCAAGATACTGCGGTCTCCCTTTTTTGGGAAGGGAACGTTGGTCTCGTTGGCTCTAGGGGGTTGGGTATATAAATCCTTCCCTTGTGTCATGCATAGCGGGCTTTCCCTGCCTTCATGTGCTGCATTGTGATGTCTCTCGGGTTGCTTCCCTCGAGGCGTCACAGTCAGTTGTGTGGGTTGATGGTTGTGCTTACGCGATTGTGTGGGAGTGGTGGATGGTTGTCAAGATACTGCGGTCTCCCTTTTTTGGGAAGGGAACGTTGGTCTCCTTGGCTCTAGGGGGTTGGGTATATAAATCCTTCCCTTGTGTCATGCATAGCGGGCTTTCCCTGCCTTCATGTGCTGCATTGTGATGCCTCTGGGGTTGCTTCCCTTGAGGCGTCACGGTCAGTTGTGTGGGTTGATGGTTGTGCTTACGCGATTGTGTGGGAGTGGTGGATGGTTGTCAAGATACTGCGGTCTCCCTTTTTTGGGAAGGGAACGTTGGTCTCCTTGGCTCTAGGGGGTTGGGTATATAAATCCTTCCCTTGTGTCATGCATAGCGGGCTTTCCCTGCCTTCATGTGCTGCATTGTGATGTCTCTCGGGTTGCTTCCCTCGAGGTGTCACAGTCAGTTGTGTGGGTTGATGGTTGTGCTTACGCGATTGTGTGGGAGTGGTGGATGGTTGTTAAGATACTGCGGTCTCCCTTTTTTGGGAAGGGAACGTTGGTCTCCTTGGCTCTAGGGGGTTGGGTATATAAATCCTTCCCTTGTGTCATGCATAGCGGGCTTTCCCTGCCTTCATGTGCTGCATTGTGATGCCTCTCGGGTTGCTTCCCTTGAGGCGTCACGGTCAGTTGTGTGGGTTGATGGTTGTGCTTACGCGATTGTGTGGGAGTGGTGGATGGTTGTCAAGATACTGCGGTCTCCCTTTTTTGGGAAGGGAACGTTGGTCTCGTTGGCACCCTCATCCGTAAGTGGGGGATTAATTTCTCCTCGCTTTCATTTGGTCCTTGTGCATGTTTCCATGTGAATGATGGAACACGGTTTGGCTTGGTTGGATATCCGTTGAGAACACTAGTCAAATGCTTGTCTCAAAGATCAGTCTGTGCATGTACAGGGACAAACTAACCGAAAGATGGTGATATTGTGAAGGGTCTCATTAAATCAGTGACAAGTTTGACGTTCTCCTCGGTTATACATCAAGCGAAGAATGTGTATCTATTGTTTCGACAAGATACACGAGCGTCGTCACGCAGAGGTGATGACTCATTAAGGGGAATCCTGTCGATTTGGGAAGATGGTTTGGGCTTGTGTTGGGGTCTGAGTGGTTTGCTCAGTCATACCTCAAACATTGCAGATGTGGTTGGTGATGCTACCTGGCTGATCCTTCCATTAGTCATATGCTTGTCCCAAAGATCAGGTGGTGCATGTACAAAGGAAAAACTAATCGAATGGAATTGAATGTTCGGGACGACGGTTTGGGCTTGTGTTGGGGTCTGAGTGGTTAGCTCAGTCATACCTCAAACAATGCAGATGTTGTTGGTGATGCTACATGGCTGATCCTTCAACTAGTCATATGCTTGACTCAAAGATCAGGTCCCGCATGTACAAAGACAAACTAATCGAAAGATGGTGATACTGTGATGGGTCTCATTAAATTAGTGCCAGGGCTGACTTTCTCCTCAGTTATACATCAAGAGAAGAATCCCCAGGTGGGTGAGCTCCACCTAGAAGACCCTCACTTGTCCCTTCGGAGTTCTCCCTGTTGGTAGTGGAATTTTGTCAGTTATGATATACGGGCCCTGTTTATATGCTTGGGTTGAATTCTCTCGCACAATTGCGGTATTGAGCATCATGCAGAGGTGATGACTCATTAATTGGGTTCCTGTCGATTTGGAAAGACGGTTTGGGCTTGTGTTGGGGTCTGAGTGGTCTGCTCAGTCATACCTCAAACATTGCAGATGTGGTTGGTGATGCAACCTGGCTGATCCTTCCATTAGTCATATGCTTGTCCCAAAGATCAGGTTGTGCATGTACAAAGGACAAACTAATGGAACGGAATTGAATGTTCGGGATGATGGTTTGGGCTTGTGTTGGGGTCTGAGTGGTGAGCTCAGTCATACCTCAAACAATGCAGATGTTGTTGGTGATGCTACATGGCTGATCCTTCTACTAGTCATATGCTTGTCTCAAAGATCAGGTTGTGCATGATCAGTTGTGTGGGTTGATGGTTGCCCTTATGCGATTGTGTGGAAGTGGTGGATGGTTGTCAAGATACTGCGGTCTCCCTTTTTTGGGAATGGAACGTTGGTCTCGTTGGCGCTAGGGGGTTGGGTATATCAATCCTTCCCTTGTGTCATGCATAGCGGGCTTTCCCTGCCTTCATGTGCTGCATTGTGATGCCTCTCGGGTTGCTTCCCTCGAGGCGTGACGGTCAGTTGTGTGGGTTGATGGTTGTGCTTACGCGATTGTGTGGGAGTGGTGGATGGTTGTCAAGATACTGCGGTCTCCCTTTTTTGGGAAGGGAACGTTGGTCTCGTTGGCACCCTCATCCGTAAGTGGGGGTTTAATTTCTCCTCGCTTTCATTTGGTCCTTGTACATGTTTCCATGTGAATGATGGAACACGGTTTGGCTTGGTTGGATATCCGATGAGAACACTAGTCATATGCTTGTCTCAAAGATCAGTCTGTGCATGTACAGGGACAAACTAACCGAAAGATGGTGATACTGTGAAGGGTCTCATTAAATCAGTGACAAGTTTGACGTTCTCCTCGGTTATACATCAAGCGAAGAATGTGTATCTATTGTTTTTGCAAGATACACGAGCGTCATACAGAGGTGATGACTAATTAAGGGGAAACATGTCGATTTGGGAAGATGGTTTGGGCTTGTGTTGGGGTCTGAGTGGTTTGCTCAGTCATACCTCAAACATTGCAGATGTGGTTGGTGATGCTACCTGGCTGATCCTTCCATTAGTCATATGCTTGTATCAAAGATCAGGTCGTGCATGTACAAAGGACAAACTAATCGAATGGAATTGAATGCTCGGGACGACGGTTTAGGCTTGTGTTGGGGTCTGAGTGGTCTGCTCAGTCATACCTCAAACATTGCAGATGTGGTTAGTGACGCTACATGGGTGATCCTTCCACTAGTCATATGCGTGTCTCAAAGATCAGGTCCTGCATGTACAAGGACAAACTAATCGAAAGATGGTGATACTGTGAAGGGTCTCATTAAATCAGTGACACGGCTGACTTTCTCCTCGGTTATACATCAAGCGAAGAATCCCCAGGTGGGTGAGCTCCACCTAGAAGAACCTCACTTGTCCCTTTGGAGTTCTCCCTGTTGGTAGTGGAATTTTGTTGGTGCTGATGTAAGGGCCCCGTCTATATGCTTGGGTTGAATTCTCTCGCACAATTTTGGTTTCGGGTTCCAAGGGCTTGCTAAAAAGACGATGCGATACTAGACAGATATAACTTGGATGGGATGATGATAGATGAGCATGGTTGGTGTCCTGGTTCTTGGTTAAAAGTTTCGCAACGGTGGTTGAGTTCTTTTGAATGGTGGGATGTGGGGGGTGCGGCGGGACATAGGGCCTCCGTTCCTGTCATGACTCCTTTTCCTCAACGTCCCTGGAGCGTTGTGGGTTCGTCTGCTTAAAATCTGCCTCATGGCGGTTGAGTTCCTTCGGAAGGTGGGATGTGGGAGGCATGGCGGTGGGACGCTGTAATTCCTTTTCCTCACCGGTGGGATGTGGGGGGCATTGGAAAGAATGGGTTTTTGCCCAGTCTCATGCCGTGCCCGCCTTTTTCCTCACCTTTCATGGAGCGTGGCGGTTCGGGCTTGCTTAAAAGGCCACCTGTTGGTGGCGGAGTTCCTTGGATGGTGGGATGTGGGAGGCATGGTGGGTTGGTGTTCCTTTGTCGTCCCTCGACGCTCCTGCCCTTCCCTCGCCTTCTCTAGAGCAGTGCGGCTCTGCTTGCTTAAAAGCTGCCTCAGGGCGGTTGAGTTGCTGCGGATGGTGGGATGTGGGGGGCGCGGCGGGATTGGGTTTTTGCCCCGTCCCCTGACGTGCCTGCCTTTT
>CAUJRU010001402.1:135536-138036 GCA_963277665.1 Viscum album
ACAAGTTGGGGTGCCTTCCTCCTCAGCCATGCCTTGGGTGATGATGTTCATAAGGGTGGCTTGAGAATGTGTATCTACTGTTTCTGCAAGATACACGAGCGTCATGCGGAGGTGATGACTCATTAAGGGGAATCCTGTCGATTTGGGAAGATGGTTGGGGCTTGTGTTGGGGTCTGAGTGGTCTGCTCAGTCATACCTCAAACATTGCAGATGTGGTTGGTGATGCTACCTGGCTGATCCTTCCATTAGTCATATGCTTGTCTCAAAGATCAGGTTGTGCATGTACAAAGGACAAACTAATCGAACAGAATTGAATGTTCGGGACGACGGTTTGGGCTTGTGTTGGGGTCTGAGTGGTCAGCTCAGTCATACCCCAAACAATGCAGATGTTGTTGGTGATGCTACATGGCTGATCCTTCCACTAGTCATATGCCTGTCTCAAAGATCAGGTCCCGCATGTAAAGGACAAACTAATCGAAAGATGGTGATACTGTGACGGGTCTCATTAAATCAGTGCCAGGGGTGACTTTCTCCTCGGTTATATCTCAAGCGAAGAATCCCCAGGTGGGTGAGCTCCACCTAGATGACCCTCACTTGTCCCTTTGGAGTTCTCCCTGTTGGTAGTGGAATTTTTTTGGTGCTGATGTAGGGGCCCCGTCTATATGCTTGGGTTGAATTCTCTCGCACAATTGCGGTTCCGTCTTCCAAGGGCTTGCTAAAAATACGATGCGATACTAGACAGATATAACTTGGATGGGATGATGATAGATGAGCATGGTTGGTGTCCTGGTTCTTGGTTAAAAGTTTCTCAACGGTGGTTGAGTTCTTTTGAATGGTGGGATGTGGGGGGTGCGGCGGGACATAGGGCCTCCGTTCCTGTCATGACTCCTTTTCCTCAACGTCCCTGGAGCGTTGTGGGTTCGTCTGCTTAAAATCTGCCTCATGGCGGTTGAGTTCCTTCGGAAGGTGGGATGTGGGAGGCATGGCGGTGGGACGCTGTAATTCCTTTTCCTCACCGGTGGGATGTGGGGGGCATTGGAAAGAATGGGTTTTTGCCCAGTCTCATGCCGTGCCCGCCTTTTTCCTCACCTTTCATGGAGCGTTGCGGTTCGGGCTTGCTTAAAAGGCCACCTGTCGGTGGCGGAGTTCCTTGGATGGTGGGATGTGGGAGGCATGGTGGGTTGGTGTTCCTTTGTCGTCCCTCGACGCTTATGCCCTTCCCTCGCCTTCTCTAGAGCAGTGCGGCTTGGCTTGCTTAAAAGCCGCCTCAGGGTGGTTGAGTTGCTGCGGATGGTGGGATGTGGGAGGCGCGGCGGGATTGGGTTTTTGCCCCGTCCCCTGACGTGCCTGCCTTTTCCTCCCCGTCTGTGGAGCATTGCGGGCTGGGTGCTTAAATACCGCCTCACGGTTTGTGGGATCCTGTGGATGGTGGGATGTGGGCGGCGCGGCGGGACATAGGACCCCCGTACCTACCATGACTCCTTTTCCTCGACGTCTCTTGAGCGTTGCTGGTTCGTCTGCTTAAAAGCTGCCTCATGGCGGTTGAGTTCCTACGGAATGTGAGATGTGGGAGGCACGGCGGGATGGGGGTTTCCCTCCTCATCCCCTGACGTTCCTACCTTTTTCCTCACTGGTGGGATGTGGGGGGTATGGGCGGGATTGGGTTGTTTCCCCGTCCTGTCGTACCCACCTTTTTCCTCACCTTTCATGGAGCGTTGCGGGTCGGGCTATGCTTAAAAGCCACCGAGTGTGGTTGAGTTCTTGCAGATGTTGGGATGTGGGAGGCATGGTGGGATTGGGTTCCTTTGTCGTCCTTTGCTGTACCTGCCTTTTCCTCACCTTCTCTGGAGCGTTGTGGGATTTTGGTAGTGGTTCAAGCGCGAAACTGTCGGTATCACCAGGATGAGAGACCGTGCTCCTAAATTTCCCATTCAGTGATATTCCATGCGAACCGTAGCAAGCTTCCTTGGGCAGTGATTTGCGGGAGTGCTTTGCCCAACGCATTGTCGGGGCCACCTGTGAGTTATTTGGGTCCTGAGAAACTCACACCACCAGGCAAACGGTTGCCATGGTTCATTATTGGACAAGTTGGGGTGCCTTCCTCCTCAGTCATGCCTTGGGTGATGATGTTCATAAGGGCGGCTTGAGAATGTGTATCTACTGTTTCTGCAAGATACACGAGCGTCATGCGGAGGTGATGACTCATTAACCGGGATCCTGTGGATTCGTGGGAAGTGATCGGTTTGGCTATTCTCATCGGTGCTGGGTAAAGGAAGGAATGAATGCTGAGACCTCGTCGATGATGATTCATTCTTGTCTCTGGAATAAAAGAAGTGTTGGAAGTCTGATCTATTTTTTCGGTGCGGTGTACTTGAGCATCATTGGGAGGTGAAGACTCTTTACAGGGAGATCCTATAAAATGTTGGGTAGTCCGATCCTAAATGATCAGGTTTCGGGCAGGAAATTCTTATGAATGATGAGCGAAGATCGAATGTTGTGA
>CAUJRU010001402.1:145536-157372 GCA_963277665.1 Viscum album
TACAATCAACCTACGGAAAGGGGGGAGGGGTCGGCGACCCCCCTGGGCGTGGGTCATGTCCTACGTGCCCAGAGCCGCCGAATGACATGCCCAAGGACGTGGAGAGAGAAATGGCCTCTGGACAATTCCATGAAAGCTTGATGATTCGTCCGGTGCTTGGGGATTGTCTTGTTCGGGGTAGTGCGCGAGAAAAGCGATGACAATGAGTCGTGGTTTGTCCCCTGCCAGGTCCTGCGGACTGACAATCGCGTCTAAACAGTTCCCTCCGAGCGAGACTATTTGAAGTGGACTCGGGGCTTCGCTTGTGGGAAGCGGTGCACTTTGAAAGGAAAGACTTTGAGCTGGGGTTTGTAGCGAGTGAGACCCCAATGGCTGAGATTGAGAATGCCATCCAAGTGGGATGATTCGGCGCGGGCTTGGGGTTTGCAATCAGCCTATGGAAAGGCATTGAGCTGGGGTTTGTCATATGTTGTCGTTTCCTGTATGTAAGGACAATCACCAAAATAAAATTCAATTCTTGCGTGAGGACGGACTTGGGACATGGGTTTTGTCATGTCCCCGGTGATGGACGATACGTCGGACGGATGCCACGACGTGTGGGTGGCCTTCCTGCGCTTAAGGGGTCACGTCGGTGGTCATTCCTACGTTTTCATAGGTTTTTCAGTGCCACACGTGTGGTCTTTCATGCGCTGCGCTGCCCTCTGGGACGTCTAAACCCCTCAGTATGTCTCCTCGTCACTGTTGATGTTTCCTGGTGGGATAGCTGGAAATGCATAAATGTCTCTTCAGGGGGGGGGGGGGGAGTGGTCGGCGACCCCCCCCCCTGGGCGTGGGTCTTGTCCTGCGCGCCCAGATCCACCCAATGACATGCCCACGGACATGAAAAAATGGCCTCTAGACAATGCCATGAATGCTTGGTGATTCGTCCGGTGCTTGGGGCTTGTCTTGTCCGGGGTATTGCGCCATGAAAGCGATGACAATGAGCCGGGGTTCGTCACGTGTCAGGTCCTACGTACTGACAATCGCGTGGAGACAATGCCATCCGGGTGAGGCGATTTGAAGGGGCCTCGGGGCTTGTCTTGGTGGATGCGGTGTGCCTTAAAAGTAAAGACATGGAGGTGGTGGTTGGTGAAATGTTGTTGGGTCCTATATGTAACGACAATCACCACCTGATGAGAATTCATTTCATGCGTGAGGACCCGCTGTGGACATGGGGCATGTCTTCTCGGCGGTGATCGACGATACGCGGGACGGATGCCATGACGTGTCGGCGGCCTTCAAGTGCCTAAGGGGTCACGTCGGTGGTCGTTCCTATGGTTTCATAGCTCTTTTAGGGCAACACGTGTTGTCTTTCATGCGCTGCACTGACCTCTGGGATGTCTAAACCCCTCAGTATGTCTCCTCGTCACTGATGATGTTTCCTGGTGGGATAGCTGGAAATGCATAAATGTCTCTTTAGGGGGGGAGTGGTCGGCGACCCCCCCTGGGCGTGGGTCTTGTCCTGCGTGCCCAGAGCCACCCAATGACATGCCCACGGACATGGAAAAATGGCCTCTAGACAATCCCATGAATGCTTGATGATTCGTCCGGTGCTTGGGGCTTGTCTTGTCCGGGGTAGTGCGCCATCAAAGCTTTGAAAATGAGTCGGGGTTCGTCGCGTGTCAGGTCCTACGTACTGACAACCGCGTGGAGACAATTCCATCCGAGTGAGACGATTTGAAGGGGCATCGGGGCTTGCATTGGTGGATGCGGGGTGCCTTGAAAGGAAGGACGCCGAGCTGGGGTTTGCCATATCTTGTTGGGTCCGGTATGTAACGTCCATGACCACCTAAA
This sequence comes from Viscum album, assembly GCA_963277665.1. Classification (NCBI taxonomy): domain Eukaryota; kingdom Viridiplantae; phylum Streptophyta; class Magnoliopsida; order Santalales; family Viscaceae; genus Viscum; species Viscum album. The sequence goes on from CAUJRU010001402.1 coordinate 147,370, forward strand.
TAGAATTCGTTTCATGCGTGAGGACCCGCTCTGGACATGGGGTTGTCTTCTCGGCGGTGGTCGACGACACGCGGGACGGATGCCATGACGTGCCGGCGGCCTTCATGTGCCTAAGGGGTCACGTCGGTGGCCGTTCCTATGGTTTCATAGCTCTTTTAGGGCAACTCGCGTTGTCTTTCATGAGCTGGGGTGCCCTCTGGGTGGTCTAAACCACTCAGTATGTCTCCTCGTCAGTGCTGATGTTTCCTGGTGGGATAGCTGTAAATGCATAAATGTCTCTTTAGGGGGGGAGTGGTCGGCGACCCCCCCTGGGCGTGGGTCTTGTCCTGCGTGCCTCGAGCCACCCAGTGACATGCCCACGGACATGGAAAAATGGCCTCTAGACAATTCCATCAATGCGTGATGATTCGTCCGGTGCTTGGGGCTTGTCTTCTCCGGGGTAGTGCGCCTTAAAAGCTTTGACAATGAGCCGGGGTTCGTCGCGTGTGAGGTCCTACGTACCGACAATCGCGTGGAGACAATGCCATCCGAGTGAGACGATTTGAAGGGGCCTCGAGGCTTGTCTTGGTGGATGCGGGGTGCCTTGAAAGGAAGGACGCCGAGCTGGGGTTTGTCATATGTTGTTGGGTTCGGTATGTAACGACACCGACCACCTAAAGAGAATTCATTTCATGCGTGAGGACCCGCTCTGGACATGGGGTCTGTCTTCTCGGCGGTGGTCGACGATACGCGGGAAGGATGCCATGACGTGTCGGCGGCCTTCACGTGCCTAAGGGGTCACGTCGGTTGCCGTTCCTATGGTTTCATAGCTCTTTTAGGGCAACACGTGTTGTCTTTCATGCGCTGCGGTTCCCTCTGGGTGGTCTAAACCACTCAGTATGTCTCCTCGTCAGTGCTGATGTTTCCTGGTGGGAGAGCTGGAAATGCAGAAATGTCTCTTTAGGGGGGGAGTGGTCGGCGACCCCCCCTGGGCGTGGGTCTTGTCCTGCGTGCCCAGAGCCACCCAGTGACATGCCCACAGACATGGAAAAATGGCCTCTAGATGATTCCTCCTGTGCTTGGGGCTTGTCTTGCCCGCGGTAGTGCCCCATAAAAGCGATGACAATGAGACGGGGTTCGTCGCGTGTCAGGTCCGACGAACTGACAATCGCGTGGAGACAAAGCCATCCGAGTGAGACGATTTGAAGTGGCCTCGGGGCATGTCTTGGTGGATGCGACGTGCCTTGAAAGGAAGGACGTCGAGGTGGGGTTTTTCATATGTTGTTGGGTCCTGTATGTAATTACAATTACCACCTAAAGAGAATTCTTTTCATGAGTGAGGACCCGCTCTGGACATGGGGCGTGTCTTCTCGGCGGTGATCGACGATACGCGGGATGGATGCCATGACTTGTCGGTGGCCTTCATGTGCATAAGGGGTCACGTCGGTGGCCCTTCCTATGGTTTCATAGCTCTTTTAGGGCAACACGTGTTGTCTTTCATGCGCTGCGGTGCCCTCAGGGTGGTCTAAACCCATCAGTATGTCTCCTCGTCAGTGTTGATGTTTCCTGGTGGGATAGCTGGAAATGCATAAATGTCTCTTTAGGGGGGGAGTGGTCGGCGACCCCCCTGGGCGTGGGTCTTGTCCTGCGTGCCTAGAGCCACCCAATGACATGCCCAGTGACATGGAAAATGGCATCGACGCAATGCCCTGAATTCCTGATGATTCTTCCCGTGCTAGGGTCTTGTCTTGCCCGAGGTGGTGCGCCATAAAACCGATGACAATGAGATGGGTGGGGTTTGTCGCCTGTGAGATCCTACGGACTGACAATCGCGTCCAGACAATGGAATCCTAGTGAGGCGATTTGAAGGGGCCTCGGGGCCCGTCTTGGTGCGTGCGGCGTGCCTTGAAAGGAAGGACGTTGAGGTGGGGTTTGTCATATGTTGTTGTGTCCGGTATGTAAAGACAATGACCACCTAAAGAGAATTCATTTCATGCGTGAGGACCCGCTCTGGACATGGGTCCTGTCTCCTCGGCGGTGTTGGACGATACGCGGGACGGATGCCATGACGTGTCGGCGGCCTTCATGTGCCTAAGGGGCCACGTCGGTGTCCCTTCCTATGGTTTCATATCCCTTTTAGGGCAACACGTGTTGCCTTTCATGCGCTGCGGTTCCCTCTGGGTGGTCTAAACCACTCAGTATGTCTCCTCGTCAGTGTTGATGTTTCCTGGTGGAATAGCTGGAAATGCATAAATGTCTCTTTAGGGGGGGAGTGGTCGGCGACCCCCCCTGGGCGTGGGTCTTGTCCTGCGTGCCGAGAGCCACCCACAGACATGCCCAGTGACATGGAAAATGGCATCGACGCAATGCCATGAATTCCTGATGATTCGTCCCGTGCTTGGGGCTTGTCTTGCCCGAGGTAGTGCGCCCTAAAAACGATGGCAATGAGACGGGGTTTGTCGCATGTGCGATCCTGCGGACTGACAGTCGCGTCCAGACAATGGCATCCGAGTGAGACGATTTGAAGGGGCCTCAGGGCCCGTCTTGGTGCATGCGGCGTGCCTTGAAAGGAAGGACGTCGAGGTGGGGTTTTTCATATGTTGTCGTGTCCCGTATGTAATGACAATGACCACCTAAAGAGAATTCATTTCATGCGCGAGGACCCGCTCTGGACATGGGGCCTGTCTTCTCGGCGGCGTTGGATGCTACCCGCGACGAATGCTACTACGTGTCGGCGGCCTTGATGTGCCTAAGGGGTCACATCAGTGGCTGTTCCTATGGTTTCATATCTCTTTTAGGGCAACACGTGTTGTCTTTCATGCGCTGTGGTGCCCACAGGGTTGTCTAAACCCATCAGTATGTCTCCTCGTCAGTGCTGATGTTTCCTGGTGGGACAGCTGGAAATGCATAAATGTCTCTTTAGGGGGGGAGTGGTCGGCGACCCCCCCTGGGCGTGGGTCTTGTCCTGCGTGCCCAGAGCCACCCAGTGACATGCCCACGGACATGGAAAAACAGCCTCCGGACAAAGCAAAGACAGCTTGATGATTCGTCCGGTGCTTGGGGCTTGTCTTGTTCGAGGTAGTGCGCCATAAAAGTGATGACAATGAGCCGGGTTTCGTCGCGTGTCAGGTCCTCCGTACTGACAATCAGGTGGAGACAACGCCATCCGGGTGAGAGGATTTGAAGGGGCCTCAGGGCTTGCCTTGGTGGATGCGGTGTGCCTTGAATGGAAGGACAATGAGGTGGGGTTTGTCATATGTTGTTGGGTCCGGTATGTAATGACAATGACCGCCTAAAGAGAATTCCTTTCATGCGTGGGGACCCGCTCTGGACATGGGGCGTGTCTTCGCTGCGGTGATGGACGATACGTGGGACGGATGCCATGACGTGTCGGCGGCCTTCATGTGCCTAAGGGGCCACGTCGGTGGCCCTTCCTATGGTTTCATAGCTCTTTTAGGGCAACACGTGTTGCCTTTCATGCGCTGCCCTGCCCTCAGGGTGGTCTAAACCCATCAGTATGTCTCCTCGTCGGTGTTGATGTTTCCTGGTGGAATAGCTGGAAATGCATAAATGTCTCTTTAGGGGGGGAGTGGTCGGCGACCCCCCCGGGCGTGGGTCTTGTCCTGCGTGCCTAGAGCCACCCAATGTGATGCCCATTGACATGCAAAATGACATCGACTTAATGCCATGAATGCCTGATGATTCGTCCCGTGCTTGGGGCTTGTCTTGCCCGAGGTAGTGCGCCATAAAAACGATGACAATGGGATGGTGTTTGTGGCCTTCGAGATCCTGCGGACTGACAGTCGCGTTCAGACAATGGCATCCGAGTGAGACGATTTGAAGGGGTCTCGGGGCCCGTCTTGGTGCATGCGGCGTTTCTTGAAAGGAAGGACGTCGAGGTGGGGTTTGTCACATGTTGTTGTGTTCGGAATGTAAAGACAATGACCGCCTAAAGATAATTCATTTCATGCGCGGGGACCCGCTCTGGACATGGGTCCTGTCTTCTCGGCGGTGTTGGATGATACCCGGGACGGATGCCATGACGTGTCGGCGGCCTTCATGTGCCTAAGGGGTCACTTTGGTGGCTGTTCGTATGGATTCGTAGCTCTTTTAGGGCAACACGTGCTGTCCTTCATGCGTTGTGGTGCCCATTGGGTTGTCTGAACCCATCAGTATGTGTCCTCGTCAGTGCTGATGTTTCCTGGTGGGACAGCTGGAAATGCATAAATGTCTCTTTAGGGGGGGAGTGGTCGGCGACCCCCCCTGGGCGTGGGTCTTGTCCTGCGTGCCCAGAGCCACCCAGTGACATGCCCACGAACATGGAAAAACGACCTCCAGACAAATCCATGAAAGCTTGATTATTCGTACGGTGCTTGGGGCTTGTCTTGTCTGAGGTAATGCGTCATAAAAGTGATGACAATGAGCCGGGGTGCGTCGCGTGTCAGGTCCGACGTACTGACAATCACGTGGAGACAACGCCATCCGAGTGGGACGATTTGAAGGGGCCTCGGGGCTTGCCTTGGTGGATGCGGTGTGCCTTGCAAGGAAGGACGACGTGGTGGGGTTTGTCATATGTTGTTGGGTACGGTATGTATTGACAATGACCGCCTAAAGATAATTCCTTTGAGGCGTGAGGACCAGCTCTGGACATGGGGCGTGTCTTCTCTGCGGTGATGGACGAGACGCGGGGCGGATGCCATGACGTGTCGGCGGCCTTCATGTGCCTAAGGGGTCACGTCGGTGGCCCTTCCTATGGTTTCATAGCTCTTTTAGGGCAACCCGTGTTGTCTTTCATGCACTGCGGTGCCCTTAGGGTGGTCTAAACCCATCAGTATGTCTCCTCGTCACTGTTGATGTTTCCTGGTGGTATAGCTGGAAATGCATAAATGTCTCTTTAGGGGGGGAGTGGTCGGCGACCCCCCCTGGGCGTGGGTCTTGTCCTGCGTGCCTAGAGCCACCCAATGACATGCCGAGTGACATGGAAAATGGCATCGACGCAGTGCCATGAATTCCTGATGATTCGTCTCGTGCTTGGGGCTTGTCTTGCCCGAGGTAGTGCGCCCTAAAAACGATGACAATGAGATGGGGTTTGTCGCATGTGTGATCCTGCGGACTGACAGTCTTGTCCAGACAATGGCATCCGAGTGAGACGATTTGAAGGGGCCTCGAGGCCCGTCTTGGTGCGTGTGGCGTGCCTTGAAAGGAAGGACGTTGCGGTGGGGTTTGTCATCTGTTGTCGTGTCCCGTATGTAATGACAATGACCACCTAAAGAGAATTCATTTCATGCGTGAGGACCCTCTCTGGACATGGGGCCTGTCTTCTCGGCGGTGTTGGACGCTACCCGGGATGAATGCTACTACGTGTCGGCGGCCTTCATGTGCCTAAGGGGTCACATCGGTGGCTGTTCCTACGGTTTCATATATCTTTCAGGGCAACACGTGTTGACTTTCATGCGCTGTGGTGCCCACAGGGTTGTCTAAACCCTCCAGTATGTCTCCTCGTCAGTGCTGATGTTTCCTGGTGGGACAGCTGGAAAGGCATAAATGTCTCTTTAGGGGGGGAGTGGTCGGCGACCCCCCCTGGGCGTGGGTCTTGTCCTGCGTGCCCAGAGCCACCTAGTGACATGCCCACGGACATGGAAAAATGGCCTCCAGACAAATCCATGAAAGCTTGAGGATTCATACGGTGCTTGGGGCTTGTCTTGTATGAGGTAATGCGCCATAAAAGTGATGACAATGAGCCGGGGTGCGTCGCGTGTCAGGTCCGACGTACTGACAATCACGTGGAGACAACGCCACCCGAGTGGGACGATTTGAAGGGGCATCGGGGCTTGCCTTGGAGGATGCGGTGTGCCTTGCAAGGAAGGACGACGTGGTGGGGTTTGTCATATGTTGTTGGGTACGGTATGTAATGACAATGACCGCCTAAAGATAATTCATTTCATGCGTGAGGACCCGCTCTGGACATGGGGCGTGTCTTCTCTGCGGTGATGGACGAGACGCGGGACGGATGTCATGACGTGTCGGCGGCCTTCATGTGCCTAAGGGGTCACGTCGGTGGCCCTTCCTATGGTTTCATAGCTCTTTTAGGGCAACCCGTGTTGTCTTTCATGCACTGCGGTGCCCTTAGGGTGGTCTAAACCCCTCAGTATGTCTCCTCGTCACTTTTGATGTTTCCTGGTGGAATAGCTGGAAATGCATAAATGTCTCTTTAGGGGGGGAGTGGTCGGCGACCCCCCCTGGGCGTGGGTCTTGTCCTGCGTGCCTAGAGCCACCCAATGACATGCCCAGGGACATGGAAAATGGCATCGACGCAATGCCATGAATTCTTGATGATTCGTCCCGTGCTTGGGGCTTGTCTTTCCCGAGGTAGTGCGCCCTAAAAACGATGACAATGAGATGGGTTTTGTCGCATGTGTGATCTTGCGGGCTGACAGTCGTTTCCAGACAAAGGCATCCGAGTGAGACGATTTGAAGGGGCCTCGAGGCCCGTCTTGGTGCCTGCGGTGTGCCTTGAAAGGAAGGACGTTGAGGTGTGGTTATTCATGTGTTTTCGTGTCCCGTATGTAATGATAATGACCACCTAAAGAGAATTCATTTCATGCGTGAGGACCCTCTCTGGACATGGGGCCTGTCTTCTCGGCGGTGTTGGACGCTACCCGGGATGGATGCTAGTACGTGATGGCGGCCTTGATGTGCCTAAGGGGTCACATTGGTGGCTATTCCTATGGTTTCATATCTCTTTTAGGGCAACACGTGTTGTCTTTCATGCGCTGTGGTGCCCACAGGGTTGTCTGAACCCATCAGTATGTCTCCTCGTCAGTGCTGATGTTTCCTGGTGGGACAGCTGGAAATGCATAAATGTCTCTTTAGGGGGGGAGTGGTCGGCGACCCCCCCTGGGCGTGGGTCTTGTCCTGTGTGCCCAGAGCCACCCAGTGACATGCCCACGGACATGGAAAAACGGCCTCCAGACGAATCCATGAAAGCCTGATGATTCGTACGGTGCTTGGGGCTTGTCTTGTCTGAGGTAATGCGCCATAAAAGTGATGACAATGAGCTGGGGTGCGTCGCGTGTCAGACCCACGCCGAGTGACGTGGAAAATGGCATCGACGCAATGCCAAGAATTCCTGATGATTCGTCCCGTGCTTCGGGCTTGTCTTGCCCGAGGTAGTGCGCCATAAAAACGATGACAATGAGATGGGGTTTGTCGCGTGTGTGAGGTCCGACGTACTGACGATCACGTGGAGACAACGGCATCCGAGTGAGACGATTTGAAGGGGCCTCGGGGCTTGCCTTGGTGGATGCGGTGTGCCTTGCAAGGAAGGACGATGTGGTGGGGTTTGTCATATGTTGTTGGGTACGGTATGTATTGACAATGACCACCTAAAGATAATTCCTTTGAGGCGTGAGGACTCGCTCTGGACATGGGGCGCGTCTTCTCTGCGGTGATGGACGAGACGCGGGACGGATGCCATGACGTGTCGGCGGCCTTCATGTGCCTAAGGGGTCACGTCGGTGGCCCTTCCTATGGTTTCATAGCTCTTTTAGGGCAACCCGTGTTGTCTTTCATGCACTGCGGTGCCCTTAGGGTGGTCTAAACCCATCAGTATGTCTCCTCGTCACTGTTGATGTTTCCTGGTGGTATAGCTGGAAATGCATAAATGTCTCTTTAGGGGGGGAGTGGTCGGCGACCCCCCCTGGGCGTGGGTCTTGTCCTGCGTGCCTAGAGCCACCCACTGACATGCCGAGTGACATGGAAAATGGCATCGACGCAGTGCCATGAATTTCTGATGATTCGTCCCGTGCTTGGGGCTTGTCTTGCCCGAGGTAGTGCGCCCTAAAAACGATGACAATGAGATGGGGTTTGTCGCATGTGTGATCCTGCGGACTGACAGTCGTGTCCAGACAATGGCATCCGAGTGAGACGATTTGAAGGGGCCTCGAGGCCCGTCTTGGTGCGTGTGGCGTGCCTTGAAAGGAAGGACGTTGCGGTGGGGTTTGTCATCTGTTGTCGTGTCCCGTATGTAATGACAATGACCACCTAAAGAGAATTCATTTCATGCGTGAGGACCCTCTCTGGACATGGGGCCTGTCTTCTCGGCGGTGTTGGACGCTACCCGGGATGAATGCTACTACGTGTCGGCGGCCTTCATGTGCCTAAGGGGTCACATCGGTGGCTGTTCCTAGGGTTTCATATATCTTTTAGGGCAACACGTGTTGTCTTTCATGCGCTGTGGTGCCCACAGGGTTGTCTAAACCCGTTAGTATGTCTCCTCGTCAGTGCTGATGTTTCCTGGTGGGACAGCTGAAAATGCATAAATGTCTCTTTAGGGGGGGAGTGGTCGGCGACCCCCCCTGGGCGTGGGTCTTGTCCTGCGTGCCCAGAGCCACCTAGTGACATGCCCACGGACATGGAAAAATGGCCTCCAGACAAATCCATGAAAGCTTGAGGATTCATACGGTGCTTGGGGCTTGTCTTGTCTGAGGTAATGCGCCATAAAAGTGATGACAATGAGCCGGGGTGCGTCGCGTGTCAGGTCCGACGTACTGACAATCACGTGGAGACAACGCCACCCGAGTGGGACGATTTGAAGGGGCATCGGGGCTTGCCTTGGAGGATGCGGTGTGCCTTGCAAGGAAGGACGACGTGGTGGGGTTTGTCATATGTTGTTGGGTACGGTATGTAATGACAATGACCGCCTCAAGATAATTCCTTTCATGCGTGAGGACCCGCTCTGGACATGGGGCGTGTCTTCTCTGCGGTGATGGACGAGACGCGGGACGGATGCCATGACGTGTCGGCGGCCTTCATGTGCCTAAGGGGTCACGTCGGTGGCCCTTCCTATGGTTTCATAGCTCTTTTAGGGCAACCCGTGTTGTCTTTCATGCACTGCGGTGCCCTTAGGGTGGTCTAAACCCATCAGTATGTCTCCTCGTCACTGTTGATGTTTCCTGGTGGAATAGCTGGAAATGCATAAATGTCTCTTTAGGGGGGGGAGTGGTCGGCGACCCCCCCTGGGCGTGTGTCTTGTCCTGCGTGCCTAGAGCCACCCGATGACGTGCCCAGTGACATGGAAAATGGCATGGACGCAATGCCATGAATTCTCGATGATTCGTCCCGTGCTTGGGGCTTGTCTTTCCCGAGGTAGTGCGCCCTAAAAACGATGACAATGAGATGGGTTTTGTCGCATGTGTGATCTTGCGGGCTGACAGTCGTTTCCAGACAAAGGCATCCGAGTGAGACGATTTGAAGGGGCCTCGAGGCCCGTCTTGGTGCATGCGGTGTGCCTTGAAAGGAAGGACGTTGAGGTGTGGTTATTCATGTGTTTTCGTGTCCCGTATGTAATGATAATGACCACCTAAAGAGAATTCATTTCATGCGTGAGGACCCTCTCTGGACATGGGGCCTGTCTTCTCGGCGGTGTTGGACGCTACCCGGGATGGATGCTAGTACGTGATGGCGGCCTTGATGTGCCTAAGGGGTCACATTGGTGGCTATTCCTATGGTTTCATATCTCTTTTAGGGCAACACGTGTTGTCTTTCATGCGCTGTGGTGCCCACAGGGTTGTCTGAACCCATCAGTATGTCTCCTCGTCAGTGCTGATGTTTCCTGGTGGGACTGCTGGAAATGCATAAATGTCTCTTTAGGGGGGGAGTGGTCGGCGACCCCCCCTGGGCGTGGGTCTTGTCCTGTGTGCCCAGAGCCACCCAGTGACATGCCCACAGACATGGAAAAACGGCCTCCAGACGAATCCATGAAAGCCTGATGATTCGTACGGTGCTTGGGGCTTGTCTTTTCTGAGGTAATGCGCCATAAAAGTGATGACAATGAGCTGGGGTGCGTCGCGTGTCAGACCCACGCCGAGTGACGTGGAAAATGGCATCGACGCAATGCCAAGAATTCCTGATGATTCGTCCCGTGCTTCGGGCTTGTCTTGCCCGAGGTAGTGCGCCATAAAAACGATGACAATGAGATGGGGTTTGTCGCGTGTGTGAGGTCCGACGTACTGACGATCACGTG
>CAUJRU010001403.1:0-157113 GCA_963277665.1 Viscum album
AAAATGGAAAATATACCTTTTTTAGGAAGACTATTCCATGAAAATTCCATAATCTATCCAGATAAATACATTGGTTGGTGGAAAAGTGTATCCATACTATAAAATAAATATCATTATGGGTGGAGAAATAGATTAACCACACTTTTTATTTTCATTTGATATATCACTTGAAAATGAGAGGATACAACCCTTTTTCTAATGCCTTTAGAATACCATAAAATAAAATTTATCAAAATATAATTCAATTATATTAATAGAATTTATTCTTTGATAACAAAAAATTTAATTAAAAAACGTAAATTTTAAGGAAATTATCATTTTGAAAACATTCTTAGCAAAGTAATAAGAATACAACATAATTCTTCCATAAAAATAGATACATTAATATTTATTTTATGACTAATAATTGTATTTAAAAATCTATATTTTACTTTTTAAAATTTATAAAATATTTAATCATATTTTTAAATTCATATAGAGTAAGAAAAATTATTAAATCTTTTTTAAAAAAAGTAATACAATCTTTTAATAGTATAATTCTTATATATTGTGTCAATCCATGGGTGTTTTTAGAAAATATGTTTATTATAATCATAAATGATTAGGTTACTATTAATTTTCAAAACCATTATAAAAATAGTGATGTCAATCTTTTTGAATGATTTTACATTTTAAAAAGATATTATATTATTTATGCTTGGAAAGAATATTGTGGTTTTTCAAAAATTTTGAGTGGATGATAAAACATATTACAAGAAAATGAAACCCATTTTAATATTTTAAAAAACTATTGTTAAAAAGAAAAATTATAAAAATAATTTATATAATATAATTTTTTAAATTCATTATGGGACTTATGAATGTCACATGAGATAAAATGTAATTAGGTGACTAGATATAATTGATAACGTCTTTGGGATGATTATATATGGACACGGTATAGATGTTTTATTTAAAGTAGATGATAAATTTTGTTTAAAAAGATATATTTCTTAGGAAGAGATTTATTAATATAAAATAGTTAATTTAAAAAAGTTATTAATGATAGTGCGAATGAATTATAGTATTATAATTAATAATCTTCTAAAACCATTTTCAAAGAGGAATAATTATAACATAATAAAATAATTTTAGTCAAGAAAACAACATTATAAATATCATAATAATTAACCTTACAATACTTTGGAAAATATTTTATAATAACTACTGGAAATTACCTAGGAGAAAAATATTAAACAAGTTTTTTTAAGAAATATGTAATATAACCACACTAATAAAAATGTGCTACAAGAAATAATAATTATTACTCAATGATATGAGTTTTAGTTATAAAAAATATATATTTCTTTTGAATTCTTTAAATAAAAACGACTTCAAATTGTTATCATGAAAGTAAAATAATAATACAATTAATGAAATATAATTTATGAAATTATATATCCAATAGATAATAAAAACCACATTTAAAAAAATTTATTGTCAAAATAAAAAAACTATAAAATTATGGAAATTAAGACACAACACCCTTAACAAAATTAATATAATGATTGAAATGGTGCTGCCAATTATTGTTAAAAATATATAAATTGGTTATATTTTTACTATATGATGCTACAATCAAATATTGTAAATTTAGTACCTGTTTTTAAATGGTGCTTCCAATTATTATTTATAGATCCCTATTACACCATTATGGGATAATTCTACCGAAGGTGATATAATTTACATTATAATTTATGAATCTATAATTTCATTTCTTATGTAATTTAATTACAATTCATGATTATTTGTTCAGGGATGATCATGTTTTAGAAATTTTGATTAGGCATAAGAAGTTTTGTTAATAACAAGAAAATTATTAATTAAAAACATATATAACATTAAAAAATAAAATTTTATCTCATTAATATATATAGATACTATTAATTATGTTTTTATAGTCATCGATGATTTAAATTTATGTAATTATTCATGAGGTTTCTTAATCTAACATCAACTAGAACAAGTATAGTTTAGGAGTGAGGATTGTTATGAAATTGATTGATATAGAATAATATCATTCTCATAGAATTATAATGATATTATTTATATTTATTTATGCTGTCTAATAATAACTCATGATAGTTGGACGATAAATCGAATCCAATATAAATAATGAAATATTTTTCTTCATGGAAGCAGTGGTCAGCACATACACACGAGAGACATTCTTGTTTTCTATAGACTGTGAAGAATTTTGGAATTAATTAATATTTTAAAGAAAATATCAAAATAGAAATAATTTATTCTATGATATTGATAATTTATATTACAATATTCTTATATTGAATTTTTTTTCTTATATCTCAATATTTATTTACAAAATGTGGTTCTTTAGATGGTTATAGTAGTTTCTAATAACATATCATCTGGTATTTAATTTATATGATCCTTTTTCCATAAAAATTATAATCATATAATGGATGTTATAATATTTAACAAATTTTGAGTAAATTATTATAAAATTATTTAAATTCAACACTATAATGTCATATACAATGAAACCATAATTTGAAATTATGATACTTTTATTTCCATTATGACAAAAATGGACCATCTTGTAACTCCAATAGTTTTACCCAGTTTATCCAAGGTCATAATCCTAAAAAGTTATCTAAAAAATACTTGTATATTATATCCAAAAATTTAATTTCATTCCATCATAATTTTTCACAAAGAAAATTTTATTATCCAATGTATATCCCTTACGTGGATATGTGTGCAGTCATTAGTACACTAGTCCTGTACCAAGTGAATATTTTAGTGACACTCAACCATCATTTTTCGTTATGTTCACCCATAGATGTATCTTTTTCATAGTCGCCTCAAAATTTAATCATTTGGATATGGATATAAATTTTATAAAACAAAATTATATAGACAATTCTAAATCATCAATATTTTTTCTTATACATTGAATTATACTTCTTTATTCACTAGTGTTTATATGTACTAGTCCCAAAAAATTGATAATCTGGTCATCAAAAATAACAAAACCATTATGAGATAAAAATAGAGGATACATAATCCCATACACCTAGATCTAATTCTAAACTTATATATTTAAATCTATAATTGATAGAAGGTGATATTAATGAGGAAGAAAATATAAATCATTCAATAATTTAATCATTACATATAATAAATTATCACACTACCCCATTAATGGAAGGTTATTTATTTTCCAAGATAATCTACATAAGAGACTTATTTTATGAAAATTTTAATATTTTATATATAATATAACCACAGTATACACCATTCTAAATTTTTCCTTTTTATAATCATCATCATTACATGTGGAATATATTGGAAAACATTTAGTAATACGAAACACTCGGTAAAGGAAAACACATCAACATGTCTTCAGGGGTAGGAATACTACAATATAAGAAAACCTGATCATAAGGAAATATATTATGAATAAATAAATTGAACTATATAAGTTATCTATAAGGTGTGATAGAAGGTCATATATAATCAAATTAAAAAACATATTCTTTGTCATAAGAGTGTGACATAAAGAGACAAAAAATATGATCCATAACTTATTATAGTGGAAAACATTACAAGCATAAGAAAACATACTTTTCATTTATAAAACACCATATTATCCAGCCTTTATGGTGTCAAAAAATACATTTATGTCCATACTTAATGTTTATGAAGTATTCCATTCATGTCCACCCATTATGTTGTAAAACATTTTAAGTATGTTAATACTTTATGTTTTTTAAAAAATTATATTTTTACCCTTTATTTATTTTTGGATAATACATAACATTAAAACAATTTATTTTGATAAATAATTACTGTAGATACACCCTATATTGAAATATAAGAAAAATAAATGTACTATATATAATCACCATTGTGATTCACATATCAAGTTCACAACTTTATGAGTCACTATTTAGAAACAATCCATTATGAGTCACTACTCGAAGTTATTCAATACTGAATATCTATTATCACCCACGAATTCATGATTCTCTATTTTCACCCATGAATTTATGATTAACTACTCTCACAATTTTCTTCTCTAGTCCCTGCTCAAACAAATTATTTGAGAGAAAACCAAATTTATGTAGAATATACATAAATAATGATGTAATAACAGATAACTAATGCATTGGAGGTTGATAATGGGCCCTAAAACTTATAATTATAATAATTAGTATGTATCTACCCCATTATAATATTTAAACCTATTTTCGACGACAATAAAAAATTTGACTTGTGGCAAGGAGATGGGTTTCATGAAATAATTCATAAAAAAGTTCAAAAGATATCCATAGAGTGAATTTTAATAGTGGTTTAAACAAATCCACAATAAAACATAATTATTATTAAATATGTATATATTGATAAATTTTCATTCTAGGTTCATTATAAAAAACACTAACAAAATATAGGAACTACTTATTTTTTGAAAAGATTAAAAATTACTTAAAATGAATTATTTAAAATGAAAAATGATAACATTAGTAATAAACATATTCATATTACAAATAATATAATATTTAAAATATAAATAATAAAATATTTATTATTTAAAAAATATATTCTAGCAGATAGATAAAATCAAATTAATTTTTTCCAAATAATATATCCCATTATATGGTTTAATATAAATAATTTTTTTTCAAAAATAAATGTTTTACTTTAGAAAATTATGAATTTTTTTTGAATGTTAGTAACAGTTGAAATTATTTTTCATACCATTTTATAACATAATATAAATTAATCATAAATAATAATTATCATACTATAAGAGAAATCCTAAATATATTTTAAAATACTGTTTTACTACACCCAATAGACAATGACTTAAATTAAAAATAAATTTTCAAAAATATCATGTTATTTTTTTGTAAAATGGTAATTTCATGACAGATAATCAAAAATGGGGCCTAAAAGAAATAATGTTTTTTAGTGGAACTATAGAGTGTGTGATAAACTATAAAATCTTTAATGAGTTTTGTTGATTTTTTTTAATATGTATTTTAAAATCCCACATAAAATAATGGTATAATAAAAAATAATTTTTAAATGAGGGGAAGGGGAAGGAGTTGGTTTCCATAGAATACAAACTATTAGTATAATTAATATAAAAAATAAATGAGTTCCAAAGATAAAATAAACACATTGAAGGGAAACATTCATTAAATATGATTTGAATTACTATTAACATGGATATAATTTTTGATAAAATATTTCATCATGTTAAATGATTTTAATAAAAAAAATATTAGTTTCCATAGAGAGATAAGTCATTATATTATCATTAATGAATTAAGTAATTTTTTTTTGAAAATAAAAATTAATGAGTAATAATTATGGCCCACCACAAGAAGTTGATTCTATAAAAACCCCTAACGAATCTGATATTATATGAAGTAAAAAATCATTCATAAAAGAGTTATAGAGAATAATTTATAGATCTAATGAAAATATAGTGCATATAAAATTTAATAAAATAATGTTATAAAATAGATAAACATACAATAAAAATATTCTAAAAATAATCATTGTATTCCCCACAATGAAAATATAGTTATGAAAATCCATTATAGCTTAATAAATATTTTAATAGAAACCACATAAAAGAGAGAGAACAGAATTATAAATCAATTAAAACAAATAAAATATACACCATGATATTATATATTCATTATGTAGTATATATTTTAAATAAATAGAATTAGGTCTATAAAAATTCCTTTATAAAAAGAAATTGATTTTAAAAACCATTACATAAAATCCAAATTTTCTAGAAAGATTTGGAATATATAATATAACTCAAATAAATATAAATATATAAAATTTAAGAAAATTTTTATTTCCTATTTTTTTATATTTTTTTATAATTACTTATTTAAAAAATATTTTTTAGTTATATTTTATTTTCATCATCATATTTTAATATGTAAAAAATTAATTGTTCCAACATAGTTTTTGAAAATGGTGTTGTAAATTTATGTGTTTATAACAAAATTTCTTCAATATGATATCATTATAGGTATTTGAATTTTTTTCTAAATTTTTTAATAATTTTATTATTTAATTTCCTTAATATTATAGTTAAAAATAATTGTGATTTTGTTCGTGATGATATTTTCTTGTTGTTCTTAACTAATGAAATATGTTTTGTTCATAACTAGTACAAAATATAATGCTTCATAAACATTAGAAAAGAAATTATTTGATAATTAATGTGTAATAAAAGATTCATTTATGTTTATATTTAATTCCATTACAGAAATTTAAGACATTATTTATATAGGTGGTTAAACTTACCCAAACTTAAATATTCATATTGATGGGTTAATATGATTAAGAATGTGATTCATTTGGAATTAAAAAATTATCATTGATATATAGTGATATTTTTTATATTGGTTTTTGGTTTTGAATAAAATTTTATGTCGGTTTTATATTTAATATTATTCTTGATATAAAAAATAATATGTTACACAATAGAGGTGGTAGTCCACAGATATTTGAGGGAAATGGTCTCGTTTTGAATAGAAAGAAACAAAATGTTGGATTTGGTTTATATTTTAAGAATAATAATAATGTTTCAAATTTAATGTTAATTATATTAAATCTATTTTCAGTTATATATATATATGTGTGTGTGTGTGTGTATTTGTATATATATAGTTGTTATGAAAAATAGAACACATTTCTTCTTCGAGGTGGTTGTCTGCACATTTTCACACAAGAAATTATCATTTTTCCAGGTGAAAAGGGAATGGTTAGTAAATGTTTATTCTATAAACAAGCCACCCTATAATTGGATAAATAAGATTAATTTATTCATGTTAAATGGGTGATCATAGTATTTGATGATAAATATTGATAATAATGTTATTTATGAGTGATTAGTACTTATAATGATAATTTTATCATTCTCTTGGATAACTCATTTTAAATAAAGGTCATAGGTATTTTACGGGGATAAAGGGTCTCCTAATGGTTAGTAGTTTTAATGGGGAATGAAAAATGAGATTATATCAAGACTAAATTTTTATTGGAGTGCCCTTTAACGAGTGTTGATAATCAACATTAATAAATTATTAGAGAGGATTTTTGTAATAATATAAAAGGAAAAGTCACTATCTAGTGTAAAATGGATCTAATAAAAAAAATAAATTGGAGGAAGATTATGTAAGTATTTATGAAATATAGTAATCTAAAAAATTATTTTCTAGATAACCATTCACTATTTTTTTTTTATTTTTTTACCTTATTTACAATTTACCATGGTTACACATTCTTAACATTCATAATTAATTTTAACAAAAAAATTAAAAATTTACATATATCAATGTTTTAAGGTTTTAATTTATAATTTTTCTATAATTTTAATATTGAAAATATATGACAATTTGAAAATTTATTTTTAAAATTTACACAAAAACATCTTTAAAGCATATTACATATAATTTTAAAAAAAATAGATTTTGATGGATAAATTTAGGATTATATTTATTTTTAGTAATAAATTAAATTATTATAGAATAAATAATGTTTATATTCCATTAAAATAAATATATAATAGTTTACCAAAATTTTAATATATTATATGAAAAGGAAAGAAACACTGTTGTTTATTTAAAAATATTAAATAATTCATTACAATGTTTGTTTTTTTCTAACATAAATTTTTATTTTAAAATGTGTAATTTTATATAATAAATAACTCACTTACTAGTAAAATTGTTTTATAAATTTTAGTTCTCCATTATATAATAATACATTCATAAAATTTTCATTTTTTGAAAAAATATTGATTACAATATTCTTCTAAATGTAAATTATTTAAGAAAAACTAAAATATTATTTCCAAAAAATTTAAATAAGGAATCCCAAAATTATTTTATTTTATTTTATTTAAATTATAAAAATTATAATTTCATTTTTGTAATAAAAAATTATAATATAATGAAAAAAAAGGTTATCATAAGATTTTCATTTCTTTGATTTTTTATTGAATTCAGTTTTTCATAAATTTTAAATAATTTTTATATATTAGTTAATATATAACATTGAAAAGTTAGAAATTTGATTTGTTAATACAAAATATACAATAACATACAAATTGATAAATTAAAATCATTTATAATACTGAATAATATTAAATTTTAACCATTAAATGTAAGAAATTTTAGGTGAGTAGACACTTTTTATTTTCATGTAATTTTTTATTTTCTTAATTTTATTATTAAAATTGATCTAATATGTCACATCTTATTTTATCACAATATTTAGTATATAACATTCTATAAAATAAAATATTAATTTAGAGTAAAAAAATATTCAATAGTGTCGAGGTGTTCTATATTATTTTTATAGAAGATATTATAATTAATATTGTTTTAATTAGGACATAATAAACAGCTATTTTCAATTTAAACATCTATGCATAAAACATAACCCAATAAATTCATTAATAAGATTAATTAGGAATGAATAATACTATCTATATAAACATTGACTCTTTTCATTATTCCAGTGGCACGATTATATTAGGAAATGTAAAGATAATTTTATGGATGTTTAGTTCCATGATTCGATATACGAGATTCCAAATAATTCCCAATAAACCCTATTTGATTATGAGTTTTTTATTTTTTGATATAGATATTGAAATATATTTCATCTTGACTTCTAAAATCTTAATCATCCCCAATTACATTGAAATTTTAATTATAAACATCAAATAAATCATTCACATAAAGTAATCAATGAATTTGATATAATATATGTGTCCGGTAGTGGATTAATGTCTTATTGTACAATATAAATATGAGTGGATTAATTTATTTTTTATGTTATATTGGATTTCAACTATTTTTATTTTCAATGAACTATTTTCACTTTTAAAATCATTCAAAAAACATCCTTATCTCCCCTTGATGTGGTATGATCGCTCAAAAATGTTACTCCCAAAATTAACATCAAACTAACTACGATTGAAATGTATTGTATTCTAGTTATTATTTTAATCTTTTTCATGGGGGACCGATAATATCATATATCCCATATATTAAAAATATTACAAATTTTGATATAAAATTTGGAGATTATTCCACCTCATTTTATTATTATAATTATTCATGTTTATATTCTAAAAATATCATCTCTTTCCTCATCGTAGAGTAGAATTAAACTGAATAATTTCTTTTTATGACCATAAAAAATAGTACATTATTAAATATTAAATGTGGGATATATATCTCATCTTATCCTATAACATTAATTTTGAATAATCCTTTATAAAAAATAAAATGAAATACATTATTATATTAAATGTTTCCCAAATTTTGGTGTCTCTAGTCAGATTTGATGAGATGACACTATCATGAATCCATGTTTTTCTCCCCTTTCAAGCCTTATGATCCATTTAAAGACGAAGCGAAATTTGTACTTTCTTTTAGCTCTAATATTATATATTTTCAACAACATTTTTTTAATGGAAAATGAAAATTAATTTCTCAACATATTGAAATTTCATTCCACATCTTCCTTGGATTTACTTTAGTTATAGAAATTTATTTTGAATGGGTAACATTTAAATATTTTTTCCCGCAACATGATTCTTTTAATATTATTTCACTCATTTATTGGCTACCCAACCAATTCATGTGTTCTCAGACCCCTAGTAAAAAACTTGTTATACCAAAAATAATAATATTTTTTCTAGAAGTGTCGACAACAAAAAATAAAAATTAATCATATTTAATTCATGAGAACGTTGATATCTTGAGGGAAATTTATATTTTTTATGTTTATATATATATATATATCACTTTTTTAGATTTTGGGATCCTTCCCTTATAATTATATCATATATTCCACATTATGTATTTGTATCTTCCCCAATGTTTTTATCAAATCAAAATATATTATATTATCATTTATAATATAAACTATTAAAATAATACCCCTTACAAATTTTTTGAATCATCGATGGAGTTTATTCTTATTATTGTCTACAAAATTTTAAGTGGGCTATAACAACCAATCCATTTTATACTTCCTTATCATAATCATCTCCCATTTTGATAGTGTACTGTAAGATTTATTATAACATGACTACAGAATGTTTAATTCCTTAATATATGTAAAAATATTCACATGAAATTACTACAACATTATGTATTATTACGATATTTATATCTTTATAAGATAAATTTTAACAAAATAGTTATTCTTATTATTAGAAAAATAATTTTACATTTCGTAGTTTCTCTCCATATTTCTTAATGGATTTTATTACCCACTTGTGTATAGTTTTTATTTTATGTAACATACCAAAATCGTCTTATATTATGATTATTATGATGATATATTCTTTTTCATCATATCTACATTGAATTTATTTATGTTTTTCTAAATGATTAATGATTATAAAGAATTATCTAAGACAATCATCATCAGAATGACATCATGAGAAATTTTAGTCATCCTTTCTATTTCTTAATAGAAATATCCCTTTTTTATTAATCCTTTTAACTGTTATCTCTAGGAATCTAACCATCATTATACCTACATAACAATTTTATTTTCATCGAATTAATTTATTTCACTTATTATCAATCTCTCTATTTTTATTTCTTTGATATTTTACAAAACAATTACCACTTATTAAATATGTTATTCTCATTAGTGAGAGTTTCCAATTTTACCTTCATCATTTTATTATTTAATGATATTATCTATTACTCTTATGTTTTCTTCATCTTTTTATTAACCCTATCATAATTTTATGAAGGAAAAATAATCCACATTATTTATTTTTTATTTTACTATATCCTTATATTTGATTTTTATGTGGAATATTTCAATAAAATATTATTATTCCAAATTTAAAAATTTAGAAGTGAAAGTTTTTCATTTTACAAATTAGTATTTTTATTTAGAGATATGATATATTATTCTAATGTATTTTCAATCTTTATATTTTTCTTATCCTCATTTTTTAATGGAAGTATCTATCACCTCTTTCATTTTCTATTTTACCATGTACTTGAATTTTGATTCATAATTCAAAACTTTCATTAATATAAGTGTATTTCTTACCTAATAATTGAGACGTCGGTTATGAAACTTATTAAGGGATATATATTCTTTTATATACATTTTAAATATTTTTATATTAAATCTATCACAACAATTACACTTTATTTTATATCATTTTTTGACTTGTAAAGTGTCACTAAAGCGCCTAATATGAATAACTAGTTAATTTAATTTGGTAAATAAATTCTCTATAGTCAATCATTATCCATTATAATATTTTAAAACATTTTTCTTTAGATACATAATTTCAATTTTTTTATTAATTATTTAATAATAATTCATCTCTATATTATTCACATCACATTGGATATATTGGGACCAACAATATTATTATACGCATGTTCAGATGAGGATGATATAAATGATTTTTTTTCACGTACAGTGAGATTTGTTCGATAAAAAAATATCAAGGGAAGATATATATAATGTGGTGGAAACCCCAATATCATCACAACTTTCACTAATATACATTGTGAATGTTTATAAGGGTTAAAATTATTTATCAATCTATGAAAATTAGCTCTATCATATAATGGAACTTATATATCATTGAAGGGGTTAATATTCTCTATAATTAAAAAATGATAGGATTATGATCATGTTGACAACATGGTATTGGCTAATAGAAATTGAATATCATAGGATTTTTGATATATATTTGAGATGTTTGTGATTAATTAGTGGGATTGATATTAGAATTTACTTTCATAATGACCCAGTGGGACTTATTATGTCATGTTTTTCTTTATTTTATTATAACCCTTACCTTTTTAATGAAATTATAAAAAACCCCAGATGAATGTGTTTAAATGTTTTAGGTCCATTGTGGGTAGCTAAACCTCATTAGTTTTGAAATTTCATCCATAGACATATTTTATTAATAATTTCTTTTTCTTAAACATAGAAGCATGTGAAGGTTTCATTCCCATTATAATGCATATAAGGGGTTGGAAGGTGTTATCTAATTATCATTATGATATGGTTATTCATCATTCTATTCCGTGTATTTGTTTACTAAAATCACTTCAGTCACCCAATAAGTTGATATATTAGATTATTGTGTCGCTATAGTGTTTAACACAACTTTATATTTCATTATATAAGTATGATCATTAGAGAATATATAGGTGAATTTTTATTAGTATATATGATATTAATTTATGATATTTAATTAATTGACTAGTATAATAATATGATAAGAAAAACGATATGATGTTGAATTCCTCGTAAATATTTTAATTTGATTGTGAAATTTATGATAACATACACCGATAGACTAGGCTTCTACCTCCTAAATAAAGAGATCCCAAATGATCAGAAATAAAAATTTACCTTCCTCAAGAAAGATGTTTTATAGTTTAAAAAGCATTTTTCAATTAATCATATATTCATATTTCATCTGTATATCTAGCTAGTAACAAACATCATATATAATCACTCTCTTAATTTTTTTCTCCACATTACCTGTATAAACAATACTATACGTGAATATGGAAAATAAAAAGGATTTTGAATAGGTAGATATTTATACTATTTTATCATAAGGTATGGTCAATATTTATACATAAAAACACAATATTTGATAAAAATAATTGATTTCAAATATTTTGAAGTAGGAACAGAAACTGTACAATGTTTTATGGGTATTTCCTTTGATATAAACATGAACCATTTCATATTTTCGATTTAATGTATCTACAAGTCCAATGAATGAAGATATAGTTTATATTAATAACAATTCCATTGGACTAGTGTGTATGAATATTATTAACTACATAATGAAAAATATTTCAAATTTTTTAGTATGATAAGCATTTATTTATTGCCTATAAATTTTAATAAAACAATTCAATCGTTATAATCACTATTTTTGAAGAAATTTATTATTATATCTATTATATATTTTTATATTTAAAGTATAATAATCACTATGTAATGTTTATTTCATTTAAATATATTTATATTTTAAATATAAAAATTCATAATAATCTATAAATCATTTATAAAATATTTATAATGATGATAAAATCATGTAAATGTAAAAAATAAGTTTTAAATAAATATATTTTATTTGAACATTTTAACTTTATAATTATAATTTAAATTAATCACAAACAAAATATATTTTTTAAAAAAATTACACACTAAATATACTATACAATATTTTTACATTAATATAATTTATTTTTTCATCCATGAGTGAATGTAAATTCAGTTTTACGCATAAAAATAAAATTTCCAATAATCTAGGTTTCATTGAGTTTTGTTTATTATTCAAAAATGAATATTTTCTAATTATTGAAAAATTGGTAATTTTTATTCATGATATATGATAATAATATCAAAATTTCGATAATGAAATCACTTTCATATTCATCATAAAAAATAATAAAAAATTAAAAAATTCATAAACATGGTTAAGGATAAATTTTTTTTAAAGGAGTTAAACTAATAGATATGGGTGATAGTAAAAAATAGACATTTATTGTTTTTGTGAGATAATGATACATCAGCCCCATATTATAATAAACAGTATTTGTTTTTTATTTTGATCCAAAAGCACCATATTGATACATTGTATTATTTAAATATTTTATTTAAGTCCATTTGAATCATCTTCCTCCCATATTGAAGGGAACTTCATCTCCCCTCTTATTCATGATATTTTATTATTATAAAATAGATGATTACTACAAAAAAACAATATTTCATCCTTCCAAGTAATCCTAAATCCCCAATATTTATCAAATGACCAATTTTTCTAGGACTGAGGTGTAATCCAAATTACAGATTTCAGAGAAGAGGTATAAATCATAATGGATGTCATTAAATTTTAGTTATTATTTCACCTTATCTAAATGTACTTTACCAATCATAAATCAATCAATCCATTATCATCAATATAATGAGATTATATTATAATGATAAAATAACCATCCTCTGCCACTTTTCCATCAAATAGGAAATAAAATTATTCACAATGTGAACATGTTAACTAGAACATCCACAAAGCTATATATATAATTTAACATCAGCCTGTCATATTTATGGATATATAGTTTTATTAATATATATATATATAATTTATAATTTTTTTTTGATAAATTATTATCTATCTTTATTTGTTTCTCTTTTTTTGAAAAATGAAACATTGTTCATGAAGACATATAGTGAACCATCACCATAAATGTTATATCTCATTTTCATATTTGTACCATTTATAGAATTTTATAAATATATATATATTGAATAAATATTATATTTATTTCCTTAATAAAAAAATTAGTTTATGTTTTACTGCATAATTTATAAGGAATGGATATGAAAAACTAAAACCTGGATGACAAATGAAACAATTATCACCCAGAATAGAGATTCCAACAATAACATTTCAATAAAAAAATTAAGATATTATACATAAATCATTTATGATATTATATTTATAAATATAATTAAATTATTTAATTATAATAAATTAAATTTTTTTATAATATAGTATAGAGTGATTAATATGATATTAATACTAGAAGTCCAGGTTTTACATTCCCATCTATTTTTACCAGTTTTTTTTAAATTATGATTATTAAACTATTTAA
This sequence comes from Viscum album, assembly GCA_963277665.1. Classification (NCBI taxonomy): domain Eukaryota; kingdom Viridiplantae; phylum Streptophyta; class Magnoliopsida; order Santalales; family Viscaceae; genus Viscum; species Viscum album. The sequence continues at coordinate 14,727 of CAUJRU010001403.1, forward strand.
TCTACCTCTCAAAAATATAAATTATTTTGATATATTATTATAATATCAACATATTACATGTTTTACTGTCATTTTAATTTATCCATGTACTCAAATTTTTAAAATATTTTCTTTAAGGAAAATAAACTTTTTTCCTATTCAGTTATAAATAATTTTCTTCTTCTCTATATTAAATTTAAAATATTTTATAAAATATGTTTACTATTTTATACAGATTTATTATATATATTTTTACCCATGTTTTCCTTTTTATGAAATTTTTAAATGTAATATTCTTTAATTTTTCATGTTGTTGTAATTTTTTCAGAAGGTGCCAATGAATGATATTTTTTAGGTACATAAAACAAACATCTTTACCATACTCTATGTATAATATATGCGTTAAATATTAATATAAATTTATCAATGATTATTCTCATGGAATTATTTTGTAATATATTGAAAATTATTATATCTGAAATAATTTGTATCAAAATGAAAATTTAATTTATCTCAATAGATATTCTAGTTGTTTTTTGTGGAATTTTTCTTATAAGATATCATATGTTGATGTTAATTATAATTAATTGGGGATATGATTTTATGATACTGAAATATAATTTCTCTATATATTTTATAATTATGATGAAAACATATTTATGAGATATTGTTTCTTTTTCTTTTGTTAGAATTATATGAAATCATAAATGTTTTCATGATCATGTCAATTACAAATGAATATATTAAAATCTTGTGATTGGTGGGTCCATTACCTACCTCCAATGCATTAGTTAATGGTTAGTGGTTTACAAACCCCAAGGGTATATAGTAGGTTACACGAAGAGCAATATATGGTATAATGGAGGGTACCGCTTGCCCAGATATATTACATATGATCTTATCCATGGTCTAACTATTAATTAAATTATCAACATACAACAAATGTGCCTCAATGGGTGATAAACAAAATGATTTTTACTATCCTCGATGGACCATATTTATATTATACATGATTTAAATTCTATTACATATGAAATTTTATCAATCAGATATTGAAGTTGAGAATCTCTGTAACTGAATATGAAGTTTTATTGTAAATTTTTTAATTTCATATATTAAATCTAATGAATGATTAAAAAAATGAGGATATATCTTTGTTAAATGTTTTTATAATATGGATCCCTTTTGGATTAACTTTATTGTGTAAGCAGGGTCAATGAGTAGATTTTCCCTAGCATTGATCCAAAAATGCTCCAATAATCTCCAAATGCTACTAATAGATTTATCAGTGCAATAATGGTTGATTGATCTTCTTTTATTGTTTATATTGATCGCTAATAGTTCAATATTCCTTAATGGATTATCTATTATTATATAATTGATGATTTGACGATATAACGAGGAATTAGAGAAAGAATTTAGTCGAGTGAAATGACTCTCAATTCTATATTTGATTAATGATACACAATAGTCATAACCATCTATTTATCGATCTAGAGTATATATTAAAATGAAAATTAATTATTATAATTCCCTTAAATAATATAATTATATTTTTAAAACAACATTTGACTTATAAAATAATGACATCATTATTATTATTTTATTGTCTGTGTGCACTATAAAAAGAATAAATATTTTTTATAGTATTTTAATTCTATATTTATCAACTGAACTAATATTGGTCCCCCCGAATTCCTCAAAATTTATTGAATACCAGAATAAATATTTAATTAAATATTTTATTTTTAAAAAAGGTTTTATCCATAATCTAGTGATTAAATAATTTTTAAAATATTAATAAATAAAAAAAATTCACAATCTTGGAATAAATATTTATATAATTTATGTGATCAATAAAACATGAATAAAAGTATTCATATAATATTAGTATAATATTAATCAAAATAAATAACATCATATAAATTTTAATCAATATCAACGGAAATAATTTGTGTGTGACCATCCATAATTTTTTCCCATTATAATTATGAATTCATGCCAAATTTCCATGATTACAAGGAAGAAAATAGGTCATAGAACTTAGGATAAAGAACATAGAGTCACAATGTTGACGACCTTATTTTAAAACTTATTGTGTAATATATTCCCTTTTAATAATATATAATTAAGTTGCACATCCATATCATCCATATCTATGATTTATTACATCACTCCATGACTATATAATATAAAAATGTCACTACAAAATAACCATTTAATTTAATTTGATTTTCAAATCCCAGAAATATATGGAGACACAATCTTCCTTAATGATGAAATCCATAAATCGTCTTTCAACATATAAATTAATAACATGTCTTTCACGACACACCCAACATACCCAACATCCCGTTAATATTTAGTGTGACATATTTATTAGAAAATATTTGTTTGTGATTTACTGCATTTATAAATAAAGATAGAAAATTCTAAGGGCCATTATTGATGCAAAGATGTTGGAATATATCATGGCACATGAACAACATAATACTTAATAGATGGAATATTATTATAATCTTCCATCATGATGATTATGAATTTCAAATATCATGAGATGAATTCTTATTGTCTTATGAGTAGTCACACCTGGAAGTATATTTTTTTATATGTACCATTTTTACATGTAGTCCTAATATAGAACTATATCTAATAATATCATAATGGAACTTCAAGGTTCTCTTCAGAACTATAAACTAATATAAAAATGTAAATGCCGAGGATACTCTTAGACATCATCACGTCAAATTCTTGCCAAATGAATTTCAAATTGTGATAATAATATTTATATTTATATTCAATTCATTGAATATTTATGTAATCCATTGTAAATAGTATTTGGTTTTATGGTACCAAATGAAAGAGACTCCCACTTAAATATGGCCCAATGGCTAATTACTAGTTTGTTTTCACTTATTAGACATACATCCATAGACTACAACTAGATATTATAGGCATATAATTTTTCCATTATATGTATTGGTTGATCTAAATGTATATGCAGAGAAACATATAATTAAAACCTTATTATGTTGGGAAAGTCCCTACAATAGTGATAAAACCAATTTTCCATGTTTTATTCCTATATCAAATACATGAAATCATTTCTAAGACCATATTTAATTATTACAATAATAATGAATATACTCTTTCTTTTAGTATAACAGAATATTAGAATTGGACATTTCTAAACAACTTATTAACTAGTAGCACATGCCACAACTTATTTAGATATATTATATGTGGAAATGGTCAATTGTAAAATAAGTTATTTGCATACTAACATAATATTTTATGAGATATTGTATCAAATTGAACTAAATGGAGAGAATTGTCTAATTCACTAGATCACTAGTATTCCGACTTCAACAAACTCCAAGAACAATTCATTGTAGGGACCCATACCCCATCAACCCAAAGCTAGTTCCATATAGCAATACATTGTCTTGTGAAATAAGGAATCTCAAGCTTAAAGACTAAATAGTTTTGTAGTCCTGGAATACTAGATACATATGTGAGTCTTACATTAGTTTTCAAAAAAACAATTATAGTGCAATTATTTTCTTTTATAGAATATCATTATTTCATCTAGTATATAATTTAATATAATACATAATACACTTGAGGGATTCATAAAGAAGGAAACATAAACTAATGGTGTGCTCAAAGTCATTGTAATAGTTAATTATCTTGGGAGATATCATGAAACAATAGATCTAATAAACATGTAATGGTAAATAAATGAGCACCCAAAATATTTAAATTTAAAAATAAGGCATAATAAATATATCCATATAAAAAATTAAACACAAATTCAATATAAATAATTTTATAATGTATAATAAATATTGGAAAGAAAAAACTAAACAATCATTCCATTTAATTAACTGAATAATGAATAATAAAAATATAATGGTCACTAATTAATAAAACATTCCACTTAACAGATAAAATTGAGAATTAAATGCATCTAGATATAATATCATATTGAAAATATGGTGTATAATAATAAATTATATCTTAATTCTTTGAAATTAGTAATTATTATACATCATGTTTGAGGAACATTTTACCTTTATCGTCAACCATTTAAAAGTCCTTTTAAAATACATGTAAAAATACATTTAATGCTATATTAAATGATTTTTCTCATAACAGATATAGATACATTGAGGTAATATATAATACTAGGCCCCACCCATCACAGAAGGTCCGAATAATTCCACATATATGGAATATTATATTAAATTCATGAATCAATATTCCTTAACAACAAATATATATATATTAATTAATGGATATAAATTTAACCATATTTCCCCATTCAATCAGATAACACTAAAAGTGAAATGATATACGTATAAAATATATATGGTTTATGAAATAAGATTATCTACAATAAATAATATAGATAATTTGTGTAAATTTAATGTTTAATGCTCTTTGGAAAGTGAATATTTCATGTGTATGTTAATGACTACAAAACGAAACAATTAAATGTCAATAATACCGATTATTAATATAATCATAAATTATCTAGAGGAAAAATATGGATGATATACATATATATTGATTGTGTCCGTAATTTTGCTATATTTTCATTTATGATTATAAATAACAAAAAATGACCTTCAAAAATATTATTTGGAAAATTTCCTTTTTATTTTTATTTTCAAAACCCTTTTCTTTGAAAATCCCATTTGAAAACATTTTACATTAAAGGATACTAATAAAAATGTAATGGAATATTTAAAAATCATGTTCATAAAGGTGGTAAATTCCATAAATTCCATAATATTATAAAATAAAATTCCTTTTTATTGTAAAAAGCTATTGTAATTTTCCTACTCATAAAATGTAATGAATATTCCTTTTATATTTTTTGTTAATTCTAAATAATATCTTTATTGAAAACAACATTATATTAAATGCATAAAATTTAGTAAAGAATAGTAAATGGGTGAAAATAGATTAAATTAATCATTATTTAAATTTCAATGAGATATTTGAAATCATAATAATAAAACTGGGTTTTGGAGGAAAACAAACTTCTGACAGAAGGGAGAAATAATATCGAATTTTATTAAAAACATTTTAAAAATGAATTTAACAACTAAAGAGTGCTAAAATTTTAATATTTCACTAAACTAATATAGAGAATTAGAGAATACTAACTTTAAATTTTTTATATGATAATTATAAAATAAATATTTTTAAATGAAATTCAAGAATAATCAATATCGATTTGAATAGAATTTTGAAATAAACTATTAAAATGAGCATAATGTTGAAGTGAAAATTCTTAAATGACTTGAATATTTGTATCAGAATTAAATTCACATGAAAAGTGGAAATAAAATATAAGATATTATAATTTATTTATTAAAACAATCTTATAATATAATTAACAACTATGAAGTAATATAACACAATGAAAAGAACTTGTTTTATGGAATTCATTACCATTTAAGAAACTTTTAATTCAAAATCCCGTAAATTAAATAGTTAAAATTGAGACTCAATATACTATGAATATTTATCTATTCATGATATTAAATGTCAAATGGTAATATATATACCATATCAATTAATGTAGGTGTATAAAATTACAATATTCCTCAATGAAATGATATTTAGACGAAATACCTTACCTTACACTTTTTTTGTCATTCATTTAGTAACCACCTTTATAATAGTTTTAAACAATTTATTAAATTTTTAATGATAGAAAATAATATTGATTATAGTTTTATAACATCTTGATTCCCAATCTAAAACAATTCATTATTTATTTCATTATTTTGTGTGTTAATTGCTATGTTTTCTCATGCGTGTTTTGTTATGAAATGAAAATTTGTTTTTCTTATTATAAATATATATAATATCTTGATTAAAAATAATGACATAATTTTGATATTTATATGTTATTTATTATTTAAAAACCAATCTGGAATGATTATTATGTAAAATGAAGTACATTTCGATCGTGGATTTGGTATGTCCTACAAACGCATGACTAACATTTTCATTTTTCAGTGATCACTATGGAATGGTCATAAGAAATATTTTACCATTAAATAATAATCATTATATCATTAATACAATATTATATAATTATTTATATCCTCCATGTTTCCTAGTGAGGAAAATAGAGCCATGAGGCTGTTGGAAGGTGGTTGTCCACACAAACATAAAAGATGTTGTCACATTTATGTTTAAGAAATGGAAATAATTAAAATTATATAAATTATCACTAATTATAAAATATATATAATTGATATAATAATTATTTTTTTATATTACATGTAATCATTAAATATATCGTTTTCACCTTCTATGTGAAAAGTTACTGAAAGACGAATCAAACCACTTCATGAGGTGGTAGTCCACCAAACATATAATATATATTATCATATATACTACGAAATGGATGGTAAATAGATATTTTTTATATTTTGTGTCAATATGAATATATATTTTATAAATATATTACTTATACTTTATATCCATCATCATACACATTATTGAGAGTAGGAAATGGAAAAATTAATGTCATTGGTTCTCTAGGTGGTAGTCTACCATACACACGAAATATGATTTTATTTCAAAGTGATGGAAGTTGTCATTTTATTGATAAAAAAATTATTATAAAAAGATCATATTATATGTGAGATACTTAATTTTTTATATCATCATGTCATAATAAAAGTTAAAATGATGTATTGGATGAAGTAAAGGAATGACACTTAATGAAAATTGTTACCTCTTCATTAGGTATCTTCCTTAGGTTTCCACTAATGACTTCAAAAGACAGATTTATGCCCAGAATACATCTTCTAGGATGAGTAGAGTGATGATAGAATGTGTTTTTATATGAATTATATTATTTAAATAGTTTTGAATGTCTAATGAAGAGAGGAGAGGGGTTGCCTTTTATTAGTGGGGATATGACTTAATCTGTATTTTTGAAATGAGTGAAGTGCTCCCAAGTTGATCAAGTGTAAATTGGGTAAAATGGAACATTATCAACCCTTAGAGGTGTAATGGAATTAATATAGAAAACCAATTGTTTTTTAATTTTTCTTGGTAATTTATTCCCTTATCTATTAGTATAACACCTAGGTAAATCCATTCATACCTTAACCACATTATGACATTCACCATTCATTTTGGTCAAATATATTGTTGAAATTTTCATAAATTATAAATTATTTTGACTAAAAATATGAAATACATTTTTAAAATTTAATTCACATAAGTTGAAAAAGGTAATAAAAAATTAATCCCAATGATATGATGAGAAATAATGTATTTTATGTGAAAGTGTTCAATATTGTGCAATGGATTAATATCAAAATTCAATATGAAATCTTATCTACTGTCATAAATTAGAGTAATTTATAAACAATTTAACGAATTTTACTTTTAATGAAGTATGAAATATATTTTATGATTATGAGATATTTATTTTAAAAGGTAATTCACAATTAATATTCATATTTCTCACAACTCATTAGAAAATTATTATTTTTAATAATTCCTAAAAAATCACCTTAATATTATTCTTATATTATAATTTAGAAAATTGATTATATTTTTTAAAAAATATTATGAAAATAAATTTGAAAAATAAATTTAAATTAATTATAGAACAATGAGATCAAAATCCTTTATAAAAAATACAGTTTTTCAGAAAATGATTCTTTTTTCCATTAAATGGTTTTTTATTTTATTTTTTATTTGTGGATAACTAATAAAAATGTTAAAAATAATTTTTTAATGAGTTATTTATTTTCAATAATTAATTATATTACAATTTATAGGTAATAACTATCATATAAAATAATTATATTTTCTGTATATTCTTGTTCTATAAAACTCCATCCTGCGTGTAACATATGATAAAATCAGAGTTACGTGTCTCATAAACTATCAATGAAATTAAATATGTTCTAAATTTAATATATTTAAATTTCATTTTTTTTGTTATATTCTCTCATAATATTGTTTTTTGTCACACACGCTATCAAAATCAATGTTCTTAGTTTAGAATATTTATTGGTTTCATTATTCCTAGCTTAAATAAATGACTTCCTCATAATTAAAACCTGATATTTGTACCCAATGGATTTAAAATTGGAAAATGAATTATTTAAAACCCAAAATTGAATTTTTTTTTTATTAAAATATACTCTTGATAATAGATAATGGGAGGTACAATAGTCATGTAGAACAAAACATAACAAGGTTCCAAAATAGGAGAACACTTGCAACATCTGAAGACATTAGCATTGAAGAAAAAAATAACTAATTATTGAGAGTGAATGATGTCACTGATCACAATAAATATAATGTTTACTGATACTTTATGGGGATAAAAACTATAAATAATATCTTATTTAAAAGTTTATAGACCTGACCTTAATAGTCTCAGAGATGGTGTGTAATACCACTTCATTATCATGATTTATGGAAAAAAATTAAAATAGATCGATCAATTTAGTAGTTTTGAAAAACCATATTAAAAAAATTATACCCATTATAAATTGTGAAATATAAAATAAAACAAAATACATAAAAAATAATAATAAAATACATCCTTGAAGAACATTCCAATAATAAATCTTCGTATCCTGGGGAAATGAAGCAAATTATGGGTGAACTCAAATACAAAATAAGGGTAAGATAACAAGTGATGTAATCAGGAATAAATTATAATAAAATAATATAGAAGGCTAAATAACATAACAAACAATCTATTTAAACAACTACATATGGAACAATTAATATTGCATGATATATAACTAAAACCCATGAATTTTAATCCATATAATTATAATATACAATATCGATAGATAGTTTCAATGAGAAAGTATCACAGATTAATAATTAATAAATATAAAATAATTAAATTATTAATTATTATATTCCATGTTACATATGTAGGTGATACCCTTAGATTCAACACCTTTCACAGGACGATTTATAGTATATCGTGTAAAAACCCATCTGATTGGTCTAATGATTCAAAAAATTTGACTATTGATGCATCTAAGGGATATCTATAATCTAACCCACCCATGTTTTATATGACCATAAAAGTCCACTTATATCAAATAACTATTTAATTTAATATGAATATTCTTTATCAAATATCTATATTGAGGAACAGATAAGGATTTACAAATATATCCAATGTTAACAAAATAACTGTCAAATACATTCCATTTTGTAAAAATGGAATTCAATTTAAGAAATAATTACACAAATAATATATGGGTATGTTTTTCTAATGTAAATTTCTTTTTTAAATGGAAAATAGATAAAATGTAGTGATTGGTTCTAGATAATGTCAACAATCATAAAAGAATAAAATATTACAAAGATAAATTTTATCGCATGGTATTTTTTATATCAACCACCCATGGATGAGATAATATAAATTGAATCATTAAATACCATGAAATATTATTTAATCATTATATTAAATGTCAATGGGGAGTATATAGACCACATTATTGTGATTTCTAGAAAAATAACTACTAATTCTTAATGGAATGTAAATTGAGTTAAAATCCCATACATTGTGATTCTGTTTAGTTGTACAGTATTTAATCTGATTTATACTTGTTTAAAACAAGTTAATAACTAATTCAAAAACCATAATAATATGTTTAATATCATATCTTATCTTCTTATAATATCTTATTTCTCATTTGTCATTTGTCTTACATTTTTTCAATATTTTAGGTGTCAGTTTTCATAATTTTCAAGTATTTTTTGACTTTTTTGATGTTCATATTATTATTTAATAATATAAATAATGTAGAACATGATTTAATTATAATATATATTAATTATATTTCTATTTATAATAATCAATAACATTTTAACATGAGAAATGAAATACACTGTTCCTGGAGACATTATGTCATATATACATTTGGAAGTTAATTCCATTTCATTATTGAGCATAAAATGATAAAAAGTAAAAAATATATATATATTAATTGTAATTCTAGAATGATATTTATTTTATATATTTCACATATTCTTATAATAAAAATCCTTATTACATATAATATATAGATGTATGAATCACATCGATCTAAAGAGATGGTAGTCCACATGTCCAAAAACGATGTTATCAAATTCCGACAAAATAGAAATCATGATGGTATGATTTATATAATAATACTGAAAGAATAAAAACATGAAAAAATAATATATTTAAATATATATAACATAAATCTATCATCATTTTTATCCTTGAAATGATGTAAATGGACTAATGGATGATATCAGTTCGTGTGGCGTAGTGTTTCGTACACACAAATTATGATAATATATTCAATATGCTTAATATTTGTGAACTTTTATGTAGAAATATTATAATAAAAACATCATTATGTATTTAATATAAAATGGTTACTAGATAATAAATATATAAAAATAATTTTAATGTTGTACAGGTAAATGAAACAAAATTGATTGTTTTAGAGCATTACCACTTATCATGGTATCTTCATTTAGTTTATACCAAATGATTAATATGGTTTCCATTTTGTTAAATTTCAGGCTTCCAAAACGAGTAGAGGGTTTTTGTTAGAATATATGGGTATGTTTTAGATTAACCAAGTTTTTTAAAATGTCTGAATAAGTGTGAGGGGTGAGTACCTTTTTACAATGGAGGAGGAGTGACATTTATATGAATATAAAAAGTTATCCACTATTGAGAGTTATCCCTCACATCATGTACCACCAATAGTTAAATTCAATTTATAAGATAATATTGCAAAAATAGGGCCTAAAAATTGTTTTGATATATTTATTAGGTCATTTTGGCCCCAAGATTAATGTTTAGTCCCTTATTGAGCTTATTTTTACCATAATCGCATTTGTTATATTAACTGTATTTACAATTATTTTTTGTCAAAAACAACGCTAACCATAATAAAAAATTATTAATTATGATGAAAAAAAATATTGAATCCATTTTCTCAAATTCAAATCACATATGTGTCATAAATTAATTTAAATTTAATCCCACAGATGGGATGAGAATTCATGTTTTTTATATTAAAAGTTAAATGTTTGAGATGTGTTTATATGCAATGTAAATATGAAATTGGTTTAACATATAATATATTTATTTTATTAATATGATTCAATAATAGTAATTATTTTAATTTTTTATGTAAACCAATGTTTAGAACCATAACAATAATTAATTATATGAACATTTTATATTTATTCAATTAGTTTTGATTATCATTTTTATTTTGTTATTAAAAAATGACTTCAAAAAATTATTTAAATATGATAGTTAATATTTTTCTTAAAAATAAATTTAATTACTACATTGTATCTTCTTATATTAAATAATTAATATTTTATAATATTTTTTCATTCGGTAAAACATGTTCTTTTTTGTAACACAAAATACGGAAGAAGGTAATTATTGAATGTAACACAAGATAACTAATGATTTCTTGATATATAATATATATAATAGATTTATTTAAAATAATAAATATATCATAATGACTTGGCGCATTATATTCATCTCTAAACATGTTGTTGTGTGTTATAAAAAATATTAAATAAATGATCTTACATTAGAATTTCTAGGTGATATAAAAAGGCCATATGATTCATAAACTTTTAATATAATATGAAAAAAATTTGATTTCATGTTCCTTTTTTTAAAGTAGATGAATTATTTTACTATATATGAATATATGGAAATATACATAATCAATCATTCATATATTATATACAAAACTTTATCCTTCAGATGTTTTCTATCAGTTTAACAGTATCACTTTTCTCTAATAAATGAATATTAAAAATTATATTTTTTCACAAGTAGTAAAATTTATTTTTTATGGATTATACGAGCCAGAAATAGATAAAATTTATTCTTTTTTCTCTCAAAATATTTACCAAAGCCAATTTGAAAAGCACAACATCAAAATAATTAATCTCCAAACCTTAAAAGTATCATGATTGGATCATAAATAATATTAATAGTTCAAATATTTTAACTAATAGTACATTAACCAAATCATCATGTAGGATAGTGGTAGTAATTAAATCTTTATCATCCTTCGGTTAGGTATTCAAGTCCAACAACATTTCTGTAATTGTTAGTTTTATTTTAGCTTGCATTTTTCCATTTTCTAAAACAATACAAATATAATTACTATAATTTTCATAAAATATGATGCACATACTTAAAATAAAATTAATCATTAAATAAAATTGTTACTATGGGTTTTAATTCAAATTTCATTAAAAATTATTAAAATATTTCATGCCTTTTATTAAAATATAATTAATTATCATAATGAACCTAATGTATATCAATACCATTACAATTATGCCTATAAACATTTAATGGATTATTTAACAAAAAACATTTCCACCATAATATATACTAGATGTATATTTTTCACTATATATCCATTATAATGGTATAATCTAATCAAATTATATATAAAAAATGTTTTTAGGAAATTGAACATATTATCAATCATAAAATCATGATCTATGATGGTATAAATATCTCTTTTTTAATGAATAAACATATTCTTTCGAAATTTTATGCAATCCTTATATGTTTCCAAATTCTTACAACCAAAATAAAAATGGAAAAATACATCAAAAAATTCATTCATAAATCCCAATACATAAATAATTTATATATTTTATATCAACATAGTATTTTACCTGGTCTAGGGGTCTAACCACATCCAATCAATGAAATTGTTTAATAAAAAATTTAAATAGTTTGAAACGATAATGTGATTTATCTCTAGTATATCGTAAGGGAGTGCAAAACTCGGTGCTTAGTAAGTTCCATTTTAATATACTAGGTAACACTTGAGTCAATCCCAACACGACTTGTTATTATTTTTTACCGCTAGATATATATGTACTAGAACCACATCCACTTTTTGTATCATGACATGGATGCATTGAAAGGAAAAACCAAATAATCACAATTTCACCAAAACATAAAAATTTCCTTACAAACTTGTCCTTAAATTCTACCATGTGTTATGTTCCCCTCTCTATGTTTTTTTAAATCTTGTTTCTATGGTTTCCACTACACATCCTCTCAAAACAACTATAATAATCCTAACCCCAGTATCCCAAACATTGTTCCTACTACCATTATGTTTTCATATGATACATGTAATCACATCCTTAAGGACTTAATAGTATATATGTCCTTGTAAAATAGATACATACATGAATTTGACATTAAATTTCAAAAAAATAACAACATTATATTTTTTCATTTTGAGAATAACATTATTCCGTCCAGAATATATTTTCTTATCAAACAATGTAAACATTATAGATTCCTAAGGAATGAAAAAATAAGGGTGATCTAAAATTCACAATAATGAATATTTACAAGGGATGTTATCATGAATCAAGAAGAATAAACAAATAGTTCATTGTAACAAATAAGTTTGTAAGAAATTATTGTAATTGGATATAATATAAATAATACATGAAGATAAATAACTATGTACACATTCTATTTAACTGACTATATATGGAATAATAAATATGTAAAGGTACATAATTAGTCACCCATTAAATTTAAATAATAGAATAATACATAAATAAATATGGGATGGAAAATAATTGAACAAATATTCTATTAAATAAAAAAATGTGAATAAAATTTATACAAAGATAATACAATTGTGGAAATATATTGGATATTAATTAGAGAAATATTAACAAAGTAAAATATTATTTATTTGACATAATTTCTCTAGTACATGAAAACACTGTAGTCAAGACAATTCATAAGATGTTTTAAACTACATGTAAAATCATATTTTATGCTTGATTAATTTTTTTTTTCTAATTAGTAATACGGATGCATCAAGATTCTATATAATAATAGGCCCAATAATCACTATATGTCAAAATCATTCCGTATATATCAAATTTTTTAATTTATTCATGAATCAATATTCCTTATAATCAAATATCGATATTTATTAAAAGATAAATATTTAAAAATGCGTCTTATATTAGTAAAATTACCTTCATTGAAAAAAACTGTATGTTGAGTAGATATATGATTTAGGAAAAAGCCATACCCATTATAAATAAGATGGATATTAAGGGGAAATTTAATGTATAATGAATACAAAATGAAATAGGGTCACCAGTTTTAATACTATCATAGTTCATAATAATTATAAAGCATCCTAAGAATAAAAATGATAGTATCAAAATATATCCATTATTTTTATAATATATGGTTGTTTCCATTAATTAATATTAATACTATAAAAATATCATTAAAAACAATGTTGATGAATATATCATTTCTTATTTGAAGAAATATTTTGAAACACATTATCTTTAACGATCAATATTGAAAATATTTCCTATAGAAAATCCTTATAATTATATAATGAATGGATCAATGAAATGATGACCATTATGGTCGGTAATTATATAAATTTTGAAAAATTAAAAAATGTAATTCATTTGTTACATAGAAAAGTTTATATAAGGCCCTGTTCAAAAAATGACCCGATGATTCCGTTCACAAATTTTCTAAAAATAAAACGGGGATTACATTGGAAAAACATAAGAATACATGGATTTTTTTGAAGAGTAAAAAATTTGTGAAATTACTTTTATAAGTTATTTTTAGAACATTAAAAATAATATTTTTTACAAAACACGGTTTTAGAAGTAAATAGATTTCCAATCGAAGAGAGAAATGAAGAGGTATTTTATTAAATATACTTTAAAATTAAATTTATGTATAAAAGAAAAGTAAAATAATTATATAAATTTTAAATATAATCAATATCTATATGAGAATAAAATTAAGTGGTCTTATTATACATTGATCTAATAATTTCCTTCAAAACAAATTAACGAACAAAATATCTTGATTAGAATGAGATTCGGAAATAAACCCTTAAATTAACTACAATGTTAAAGTGATAATTTTTAAATGTAATTATTATGTATTTCATACATAAATATTAAAAAATAGTTTAATTAAATAAATATATATTTCTAATTCATTATACATATAAAATCTTAATATCAATAACAATATAAATGTAATATAACCTAGTTAAATGTAATTGAGTTATGGAATTATTTATCACATGATAAAAATTAATTGAATACTATTAGATTAAATAATTGTAATTGAAACATAAAGTACCATGAATAATGAATTATTCATTATATTACATGTCAAAGTTGTTGTATGAACACCTAATAAACAACATTTGGTGTATATAATTACAATATGCCCCAATGAAATTGAATTGAGATCAAATCCATTACCATATTCTTATTTTTGGTATGATGATAATTAGCCTCACATGTGGTGGTTTTAATATTTTATTAACATATAATATGACCCTATAAATATTTATAATAAAATATATCGTCCTATTATATATTTTTATTACTCATTCCTTAACAATATTTCATTATTCTCATTGGTTTGGGTGTTTATTGCCTTATTTTCTCCTACATTTTTTGTTATGAATGCTCTACTTCATTGATACATTAATTAGTACTATCATATCAAGAAAACTAATAATTAAATAATTACAATTTTTACATCAAATTTGATTATAAAATAAATCATTAACTATTTTTATGAAAAAATAATGTACATCACGATCAAGGAGAGGGTATGTCGTATTTAAGCATGAGTAACATATCCATTTTTCAATGATCATTATGGAAATGGGTTAAATAATACTCTATAATCACATAATTATAATAATATCATTAATATCATATTATATATATATATAATCCATGATATGTAGTGATAAAAAGAGAGCCACATCACATTATGAAGGTGGTAATCCAGATGTACACAAATGTTGTCATCAATTTTATTTAACTAAAAAGGAAAGAAATAAAATGTTACATAATATCTGTAAATAATAATAAATATTCCATTATTACCATAATTGTAGAGACCCGTATCTTGACGTACATGGACATTACATTACATTTGCAGAATACTTAGTACATAACAAAAACACACACTAAAGAATCGTAATAGTTTAGTGTCTTTGTAAACTCGGAACGTAATCTTCTAATCGTGGTGAAAGTTATTCAATATCTCCCATAAAGGTCATCCCTTTTTCTACCTAAAACCTTTCTTTATATCCTGGGGAAAAGAAAACATAAAAGGGTGAGCTCAAATGCTCAGTAAGGGTAAACAAAAGAAAAAAATCAATCACATCATATACATAGCTTTTGGAAATCATAACCTGCAAAAGAGCTCATAATATCATAACATGGGATATATAATAGAAGTGAAATGTAATCCCAATAATCATAACATAAAACATGAAGCTTTGTGGCATCCACACATAATCATAGAAAATCATTTCTTGTTAGTCAAGACTCATGGCCAAGACTATCTTAGTGGACAAAGTCCCTTTCTGAATCGAGTAACCCTCGTTTCAGTCCTGTATCACTGAATCGAAATAACCTTCCGTTCCAGCCATGTCTATCTCATGAGATATAAAAGAATTACCCAATGCATTGGAGGGAGATATAGGTCCCACCCATCTCATAATGATACCATTCTTATGTGTGCCACAAAATCATAAATCATACATCATTTCATAACCCATGTAATAAAAATGGGATTCTTAAAACAACATGACATCATAAAACCATTCATATAAGATAAAGGAATTCATAAACATAATTCCATCACAACATAGACAAATCAATGTAAAAATATGGATAGAAACAGAACCCTTTATTATCTTAGATGGAAAATAATTTTGATAAAACACTTGAAATGAATTCTTGAGGAAAATATCCTTTCTTCTTCAAAATCAATTTCTTTTCACAAAACATCATGCAATTTTAAAAGAAAGATATTTTATTAAAAATAGTCATGAAATCTTTTGTAGGAAGATTCATGAAAATAAGGCTTTATAAAACCGTAAAAATCCGTTCATGCCGTTTAAGTTAAAAAAAACATTCTTCGTACTTTTGTCGGAAAAGTCAAAAAGTACCTCGTATGAAAAAGCGACAAAAGATTCCTTTCATATTCTTTACTAAAAACTCACCGAAGAGTAAAATTGGATTTAAACTATTGTAAGTGGATGGAAACAATATTACATATTGAAGGAACATGGATGTGGATGATAAAATACACCCCAGTAAATACTTACGAATAAACAATCTCGGATAAAAATGAGATTGTGATATTTCCCTTACCTTAGGTCCAATTTGCTTCGTATATGTCCGAACCTCCTGTATAATGATTTAAATAATGTCATTGACTTATTACAGAATCATATTCATTGTTATGATATCATATATGGTTCACTTATGACATTATATTACCCGTTCTTTTGTAAATTCCATGTTAAAGAAGCGTTTTGGGTAAAATCGTTTCATTTATCGTAGGTGTTTTGACTTGTTGTTCTTGACATCATTATTACTTATATCATGATTTACATACTTCCAGAATATAAAATATGATTTATATATCATATATATTCAGTATATATATATATAATAGATAGATAAATAAAATGAAAAAACACCGTTCATGGAGACGGTAGTCCGTACGTACGCATAAACGCTGTTTTTTCTTTCCTTATTGTCTTGAAATGGAAGTAAGTAGATGACATACATATGTATATATATACATAAATCCAGTAGATTTATAATGTCATATATTTCATTATTATTTCTTATATATACATTATAATCATTCTTAAATGGTTAACATGGAGAATGAATCTCATCGCGTCGTGGAGACGGTAGTCCGTACGTACGCACGAGCGATGATATCGTTTCTATAAATATTGAATTGAATTGGAGTGGATTATAAAATATATCAGAATCAATATGATGTTGTAATAACTATGTATAGTTATTCTTTACACCATTATACCCATCCATGTAAGGTGGTGGTGGAAAATAGATTACACCACGGCGTGGAGACGGTATTCCGTACGTACGCACGCGCGATGATTTCTTTTTCCGTAGGATGGATAGATGGTGAAATAGGGTTGTTTCATACTTATAATAACATATCAGTATATGAGTGATACTGATGTTATTACTTCATAATGAAACAACCTAAGAAGAAGAAGTGGAAGAAGAAATAAAGATGAAAGAATTGGTAACGGTAATTACCTCTTCTATGAAGTGCCTCTTTGAGACCTCCTCTTAAGGCACTAGAATTGGTCTTTGAGGAAGACCAGAACCTCTAAGATGTTTCTAGGAAAGTGGAGAAGGGATTTTGGCAGGGGTTGGCCGAGCTTGAGTGCTCAATTTGGTGTGAGGAGGAGGGGGAGGAGGTGCCCTTTTATAAGGGAGGAGAGGGGTACCTTAGGAATTCTTAAAAATATTAATTTATAATAAATCTAACCCCACATAAAAACCTCCAAAAATGACTCATATTCGAATATTAGATGAGATAGGGTTGTAATCTCATCAACCAATCAAATTTAGACATGTTTGGATCTTATTTTAAACCTTATAATTTTCATTTATCCTTATTTAATCTATTTAAGTTTATTTGTGGTAATAAAATTCTAAATTTTAAATTATAACAAATAATTACTTATTTGTTGTGAATTTTCCATAATTTTTTACTTTATAACATTATAGACCATATAGATTTAAATTTATAATTTTTAAATATTTTTGTGATTTTTAGACAATTTTATAATATGTTATTTTTGTAAAATAACAATAGTGTCAATTTTGACACTATTCATTTATTTGAATTTAAATAAAATATATACAGAAGATATGTTCGAACTAAAAGCTTTAATATATTAATAAAAGGTCATATGTATCTATAAAATTAGTGTATCACATTAAATAGTTCATATAATATTTATTTTATTATTTTTAAAACCATTTATTTGGTTTATCTCTTAATAAAATAATTACTACATCATTTTTGTATAATTATTTAATATACTTATTTGTTGTATAAAAATTTAAAATAAAATCATATTATGAAGATAAATATATTAACTTTCACAATAATACTTTTACTCGAATTTATCATCTTAAAATCACAATATTTAAATTGTTATATTTATTAAATTATGAAGGTGACAACTTTAAAATCATTTAAAATAAAATAATATAAGTGTCATAATAGCTTGTATAAGGATCCAAATGGTCAAATATTCTACCATTGGATTATTATTGTTTCCATTTACATGACCAATAAGTTTTGGTCAGGGTTTTGTGCCTTTTATGGTCACTATTAGTTTAATAAAAACTATATTCTTGATTTTTCACTAGATAAATAATTTCTGCATTACTATTGTGTCACAAATAATGATAATTATTTAATCCCAAAAAAATCTAAATAAATTCTAATGATGTAGATAATTTTGTTAGATTTTTGTAGACTATTCATGTTTTAAGTTTCATGAAGTTTATCACTAAATTAAAATTAATATACTTCTATGATTTAAGAGAGTGACATGTTGTCACTTTCTTTGGTTTTAATAATAATTTAGTTATTTTCACAGACAAATGTACATTAAATGATTCTAATCTGACCCTTAGGTGATATGGGTCGACTTTTAGTCATCCAGTAAGATTTTGACATTTGTTAGGGTAATTTTAATATATTATATTTACCCTTAATTACCCGATTTACCTTTAACTATGGTAAATAAAATTTACCGTAGTTACTATTCATAATTCCCAAAAATAAAAAGTAGCTTATTAACATAATTTGGACCCACTGATTCCAAATATGTAATCCATTTTTTAAAATTCCATACACAGAAGTTGCAGAAATTAAATTAAAATTAATCCCGTTGTCGAATAAAAACGGGTTTTTGTTTAAAACATTGCAAAAGATTGAATTGATTTAACCTACGAATTCAAGGTAAAATCAATGCTAATGACATAAATTATATTAAATGGTAAAAATATATTCTATTTATACTTTAAAACCATTCAATATTATAATTTAACCACATAATATATTACGATGAAAAAAGTTGTTTTTAATTAAAATATAGCGTGTTTTTACTATTCATTAAAATGTGAAAGTTACCAGAATAATATGAAAAATTTATCCAAAGTAAATTTTTATTTCTTGATTCCAAAGAAGAATTTTATTTTGTCAAATTGAACTTATAAACATGTCAAAAAATAGATTTAAAGTGGGTGCGCCATCAAAAGGCGGCAAAACTGCATTTTTTTGAAAAATACTTATTTTACCCGAAAAATTTATTTTGTTCTTATACCATGTTCTAGAAATGTGTAAGATGAATAATAATGTTATAAAATTCAAAATTTAGTTAATACTATTCATAACGACTAGTTCATGACAATATTATAATAATATAACATTGTTTATTAAAACCCGGTATTGTGTACAACACACGCTATCGAGGAAGGTCGCGATTGCGTGTAATGCAAGCCAAGTCAGGGTTGCGTGTTGTGAAAGAATCCTTCATTGTTTCGTATAACAGAATCCAACCATATTTCATTTATACATTTAATATATATATATATATACTCAATGTTGCGTAGAATAACTATTATCAAAATTGTGTGTAACACGGTCCAAGAATAGTGTTGCGTATACTGCAAGCTAATACGGTGTTGCGTATAGCGCAAGGTAATCTTGGTGTAGAATACAACATAAGACGTTAATGAAATTAAAATAATATTTTTCATAAAATCTCGGGGTGTTACATTCTACCCCCCTTAAAATGAATTTCGCCCTCGAAATTCGTCGGGGTTATAAATGGTTTACTATTTGAAAGTTTCTTTAATAGAAACCCACATCGTAAAAAGGAATATCAAAACCAATCTTTAAAAACAAAAGTATGAAGCGTAACGGTTACCCAAATAAACTAATCATTGGGTTCCCACATAGGTGAAAATATGGATATGGAAGAGAAATCTAACCATCATGTTCTGATGGAGAGTGGTAGAGAACATGGCTATGGAAAAGCCAATAATCACAAATCCATAAATTTGTGACGATCTAAGGTACCATCCGATTCATCAGGTATAAGATCACTAGGACAACATTTTTGGTTTTCAAGATCATTTCCCTAAAGTTGAAAATTTGAATTAGAATAAATACTTACTTTATTTTGGTACAATCTCACTGTTGTTCGTGCCTTGAACAATTTCCACTTCATCTCTTAAATAAATGAAGTTGAATTTGTTATTCATGAAGTGTTAGCAGATCATGTGATAGAATGACGGGTCATTCCATCTGTCTCAAACAAAAGGTTAGCAAAAATTATATGCATAAGTCGATCTTATAGTGAGATTAATCATATATGGTTCCTAAAATGGACTTATACTTCATATATCATACTGCTTAATATAATAAAACTAGTTTCTACTAAACAGGGACTTCATGTAGGTCAGTGGTAGGCGATAAAGGCCAGTCGCACTTCGGTTGTGGGTTCGATTCCCACAGCCTTGTCCGAAGCGATGGGCTGTCGCCCGTCCTACAGGTTGTCCTTTTTATAAAACTATATTATTATAACATCCCATCAATAATATCGAAAAAACTTCTATCCTTAAACAATACTAACTTATGTCCAACATAATTCATTCCAATCTTTAGGCTTATCCATAATACTGCAGTCCATTCTCATAACATAGTGAAGACGATTACCAGAGATTTAATACCATCGTTGATCCCCATATATCATAAGATATATCTTGTTGGTCACATTCCAAAAATTCAAAGGCCTTAATCTTGTACTCTCTTGAATACCCATTGAACCTTAGTGAAAACTTGAATGCAGTTAAAAGTTAACACTTCTCACATACCGAAATCCTCAAAATTCTATATACTCAAACCATGATATCACTTAGTCCTTATATCAATCATGAGCTCATGAATACTATCAAACATTTAATTTTCTCCTTATCCCTTCATTATGCGCATATCATCTACATTCCAAACATATATGAATAACCTTTCATGGATACTGGTAACATTAATCATACACTTTCAAAACACAAGGAAAGACAACAGTGTAACAATCCATAGATGTCTCTTTATTCCAAAATTACACATGATAAACATGTAATAATTCCACTACATTCTCAAACCATTGACCGAGCTTCAAAAATTCTTTCATCTCACATATCATTTGTAGTCTCTTCATCATCATCCACATAAATACTACCCATATGACCATACTGATTCTCTTCATGAGTCTTTCCCTTAGGGCATTTGTTGGCATAATGCCCATACATTCCACATTTAAAACATTTAACCATTGTTGATGTCGTAGAAATACCATTATCCTCATCCCTGGTGTTAACTGAACCTTTTCCTTTGCACTTACTGGCTTTGTGTCCTTCTTTTCCACACCCAAAGCATCTTCCAGTTCCTTTGAAACATTCTACTTGATGCCTCTTCCCACATGATTTACATAGGGGAAATTGAACTTTCTTTCCTCTATGATCATCATGAAACTCCATCTTTCTCTTATTAGCTGAGTCCGGAAACTTACCAAATTTTACATTATTGGTCATGTTGTGAGATTGCTGATTCGGCATAATAATGATGTTTGGACATCCAAATCCCATTTCATTTGGTTGCTCATGAAGAATATCATTCCATTGTCCATCATATCCTCCATTATTGTGAATCATCTTGTTTCCAGCCATTTTCTAAAACCCAAACAGAATAGTGTTAGATGCAAAAATCATGATAAAGGGGGAGTAACTTAAATATCTATCATCTTTGGTTTAATCTAATATTGTTACCATAGTTCTAGGACTATATCCTATACGTATACTTATCCTTAGGGGCATCCCTAGACATACCTTAGAAATATCTCTAGGGATCTCACTAACGTTTTCGCATCCTAGTTTCCAAAGGTTGACTAAACCTCCCTCTGATACCAACTGTAGAGACCCGTATCTTGACGTACATGGACATTACATTACATTTGCGGAATACTTAGTACATAACAAAAACACACACTAAAGGATCGTAATAGTTTAGTGTCTTTGGAAACTCGGAACGTAATCTTCTAATCGTGGTGAAAGTTCTTCAATATCTCCCATAAAGGTCATCCCTTTTTCTACCTAAAACCTTTCTTTATATCTTGGGGAAAAGAAAACATAAAAGGGTGAGCTCAAATGCTCAGTAAGGGTAAACAAAAGAAAAAAATCAATCACATCATATACATAGCTTTTGGAAATCTTAACCTGCAAAAGAGCTCATAATATCATAACATGGGATATATCATAGAAGTGAAATGTAATCCCAATAATCATAACATAAAACATGAAACTTTGTGGCATACACACATAATCATAGAAAATCATTTCTTGTTAGTCAAGACTCATGGCCAAGACTATCTTAGTGGAAAAAGTCCCTTTCTGAATCGAGTAACCCTCGTTTCAGTCCTGTATCACTGAACCGAAATAACCTTCCGTTCCAGCCATGTCTATCTCATGAGATATAAAATCATTACCCAATGCATTGGAGGGAGATATAGGTCCCACCCATCTCATAATGATACCATTCTTATGTGTGCCACAAAATCATAAATCATACATCATTTCATAACCCATGTAATAAAAATGGGATTCTTAAAACAACATGACATCATAAAACCATTCATATAAGATAAAGGAATTCATAAACATAATTCCATCACAACATAGACAAATCAATGTAAAATTATGGATAGAAACAGAACCCTTTATTATCATAGATGGAAAATAATTTTGATAAAACACTTGAAATGAATTCTTGAGGAAAATATCCTTTCTTCTTCAAAATCAATTTCTTTTCACAAAACATCATGCAATTTTAAAAGAAAGATATTTTATTAAAAATAGTCATGAAATCTTTTGTAGGAAGCTTCATGAAAATAAGGCTTTATAAAACCGTAAAAATCCGTTCATGCCGTTTAAGTTAAAAAAAAAACATTCTTCGTACTTTTGTCGGAAAAGTCAAAAATTACCTCGTATGAAAAAGCGACAAAAGATTCCTTTCATATTCTTTACTAAAAACTCACCGAAGAGTAAAATTTGATTTAAACTATTGTAAGTGGATGGAAACAATATTACATATTGAAGGAACATGGATGTGGATGATAAAATACACCCCAGTAAATACTTACGAATAAACAATCTCAGATAAAAATGAGATTGTGATATTTCCCTTACCTTAGGTCCAATTTGCTTCGTATATGTCCGAAACTCCTGTATAATGATTTAAATAATGTCATTGACTTATTACAGAATCATATTCATTGTTATGATATCATATATGGTTCACTTATGACATTATATTACCCGTTCTTTTGTAAATTCCATGTTAAAGAAGCGTTTTGGGTAAAATCGTTTCATTTATCGTAGGTGTTTTGACTTGTTGTTCTTGACATCATTATTACTTATATCATGATTTACTTACTTCCAGAATATAAAATATGATTTATATATCATATATATTCAATATATATATATATAATAGATAGATAAATAAAATGAAAAAACACAGTTCATGGAGACGGTAGTCCGTACGTACGCATGAACGCTGTTTTTTCTTTCCTTATTGTCTTGAAATGGAAGTAAGTAGATGAAATACATATGTATATATATACATAAGTCCAGTAGCTTTATAATGTCATATATTTCATTATTATTTCTTATATATACATTATAATCATTCTTAAATGGTTAACATGGAGAATGAATCTCATCGCGTCGTGGAGACGGTAGTCCGTACGTACGCACGAGCGATGATATCATTTCTATAAATATTCAATTGAATTGGAGTGGATTATACAATATATAAGAATCAATATGATGTTGTAATAACTATGTATAGTTATTCTTTACACCATTATACCCATCCATGTAAGGTGGTGGTGGAAAATAGATTACACCACGGCGTGGAGACGGTATTCCGTACGTACGCACGCGCGGTGATTTCTTTTTCCGTAGGATGGATAGATGGTGAAATAGGGTTGTTTCATACTTATAATAACATATCAGTATATGAGTGATACTTATGTTATTACTTCATAATGAAACAACCTACGAAGAAGAAGTGGAAGAAGAAATAAAGATGAAAGAATTGGTAACGGTAATTACCTCTTCTTTGAAGTGCCTCTTTGAGACCTCCTCTTAAGGCACTAGAATTGGTCTTTGAGGAAGACCAAAACCTCTAGGATGTTTCTAGGGAAGTGGATAAGGGATTTTGGCAGCGGTTGGCCGAGCTTGAGTGCTCAATTTGGTGTGAGGAGGAGGGGGAGGAGGTGCCCTTTTATAAGGGAGGAGAGGGGCACCTTAGGAATTCATAAAAATATTAATTTATAATAAATCTAACCCCACATAAAAACCTCCAAAAATGACTCATATTCGAAGATTAGATGAGATAGGGTTGTAATCTCATCAACCAATCAAATTTAGACATGTTTGGATCTTATTTTAAACCTTATCATTTTCATTTATCCTTATTTAATCTATTTAAGTTTATTTGTGGTAATAAAATTCTAAATTTTAAATTATAACAAATAATTACTTATTTTTTGTGAATTTTCCTTAATTTTTTACTTTATAACATTATAGACCATATAGATTTAAAATTATAATTTTTAAATATTTTTGTGATTTTTAGACAATTTTATAATATGTTATTTTTGTAAAATAACAATAGTGTCAATTTTGACACTATTCATTTATTTGAATTTAAATAAAATATATACAGAAGATATGTTCGAACTAAAAGCTTTAATATATTAATAAAAGTTCATATGTATCTATAAAATTAGTGTATCACATTAAATAGTTCATATAATATTTATTTTATTATTTTTAAAACCATTTATTTGGTTTATCTCTTAATAAAATAATTACTACATCATTTTTGTATAATTATTTAATATACTTATTTGTTGTATAAAAATTTAAAATAAAATCCTATTATGAAGATAAATATATTAACTTTCACAATAATACTTTTACTCGAATTTATCATCTTAAAATCACAATATTTAAATTGTTATATTTATTAAATTATGAAGGTGACAACTTTAAAATCATTTTAAATAAAATAATATAAGTGTCATAATAGCTTGTATAAGGATCCAAATGGTCAAATATTCTACCATTGGATGATTATTGTTTCCATTTACATGACCAATAAGTTTTGGTCAGGGTTTTGTGCCTTTTATGGTCACTATTAGTTTAATAAAAACTATATTCTTGATTTTTCACTAGATAAATAATTTCTGCATTACTATTGTGTCACAAATAATGATAATTATTTAATCCCAAAAAAATCTAAATAAATTCTAATGATGTAGATAATTTTGTTAGCTTTTTTTAGACTATTCATGTTTGAAGTTTCATGAAGTTTATCACTAAATTAAAATTAATATACTTATAAGATTTAAGAGAGTGACATGTTGTCACTTTCTTTGGTTTTAATAATAATTTAGTTATTTTCACGGACAAATGTCCATTAAATGATTCTAATCTGATCCTTAGGTGATATGGGTCGACATTTAGTCATCCAATAAGATTTTGACATTTGTTAGGGTAATTTTAATATATTATATTTACCCTTAATTACCCGATTTACCTTTAACTATGGTAAATAAAATTTACCGTAGTTACTATTCATAATTCCCAAAAATAAAAAGTAGCTTATTAACATAATTTGGACCCACTGATTCCAAATATGTAATCCATTTTTTAAAATTCCATACACAGAAGTTGCAGAAATTAAATTAAAATTAATCCAGTTGTCGAATAAAAACGGGTTTTTGTTTAAAACATTGCAAAAGATTGAATTGATTTAACCTACGAATTCAAGGTAAAATCAATGCTAATGACATACATTATATTAAATTGTAAAAATATATTCTATTTATACTTTAAAACCATTCAATATTATAATTTAACCACATAAGATATTACGATGAAAAAAGTTGTTTTTAATTAAAATATAGCGTGTTTTTACTATTCATTAAAATGTGAAAGTTACCAGAATAATATGAAAAATTTATCCAAAGTGAATTTTTATTTCTGGATTCCAAAGAAGAATTTTATTTTGTCAAATTGAACTTATAAACATGTCAAAAAAATAGATTTAAAGTGGGTGCGCCATCAAAAGGCGGCAAAACTGCATTTTTTTGAAAAATACTTATTTTACCCGAAAAATTTATTTTGTTCTTATACCATGTTCTGGAAATGTGTAAGATGAATAATAATGTTATAAAATTCAAAATTTAGTTAATACTATTCATAACGACTAGTTCATGACAATATTATAATAATATAACATTGTTTATTAAAACCCGGTATTGTGTACAACACACGCTATCGAGGAAGGTCGCGATTGCGTGTAATGCAAGCCAAGTCAGGGTTGCGTGTTGTGAAAGAATCCTTCATTGTTTCGTATAACAGAATCCAACCATATTTCATTTATACATTTAATATATATATATATAT
Organism: Viscum album; assembly: GCA_963277665.1. Classification (NCBI taxonomy): domain Eukaryota; kingdom Viridiplantae; phylum Streptophyta; class Magnoliopsida; order Santalales; family Viscaceae; genus Viscum; species Viscum album. Next base: position 42,204 of record CAUJRU010001403.1, read on the forward strand.
ATACTCAATGTTGCGTAGAATAACTATTATCAAAATTGTGTGTAACACGGTCCAAGAATAGTGTTGCGTATACTGCAAGCTAATACGGTGTTGCGTATAGCGCAAGGTAATCTTGGTGTAGAATACAACATAAGACGTTAATGAAATTAAAATAATATTTTTCCTAAAATCTCGGGGTGTTACAATAATTATGTAATTTACATCACATATAATCATTATATTTTTATTTATCACCTCCATTCTAAATGTTTGTAAAAGACTAAGGTCATCGCTTTACTAGTGGGTAAACTAGAGTACCCACAAGCAGTGTAAACATATCCCATATATAGTGGAAGGTAAAAACAAATATATTAAAAAATAACTAAATAGGTATAAATATGTTATAAATATCATATATTTACTCTATATATCCCCAATCATACCAAACCATGAGAGGTGTAATTGAAAAAATGAACAACATCATTTCGAGAGGCTTTAGTCTATTGTACTCACAAACAATCGTAATGTAAACCAATTTAACGCAGTGGATTTTTTTTAGGTATATAAATTATTATAAAAATATACTTATTTAATAATTAGATTTTTTTTCAAATCAACCAGGTACAAAAATAATTTGTGGTTTTGGAGAAACGAGTAAAATATATATGCTTGTTGAGGAACCTTATGTCTTTTCATATCCTCCTTCCATTTTTACAATAACCATAAAATTATTGATTAATTAAAAATAAATTAATCTATGATTAATTTAGGGATGTTTTTATGTGATATTATTATGTATTTTTTAAACCAATTATTCGTGAATGTGTTAATAAGAATGTGGAAGGGTGGCATTTTATAAGTGGGGAGATTACACATGTGGTATTTTGAGAAACATCTGAGTGCTCTTGGATTTTTGATGCAAAATAACTAGTTTAAAATATATAATTTTTGATAGTTATATGTTTAAAAATCTATATATTTTAATAAAATAGTTTTTTACCTATGTATATGTAACGTCCCTTCTTGGGTTCTACACAACAGTGCCACAAGCCGATCGGTCACATGACCTCAGGCTTGCCTCCCCGAATACCAGAGGTTGCCTACGAACAACTAGGGTCTGGTAAGTTAGTCATGGGTATACTATACCCTATATTCTCATATTATACAACAATATGAATATTAAATAAATGTTTAATTATATATAAATACAAAAATTACCAATATCTGAAGATAATAATTGATTAAATACAATATCCCACAAAAGTGGGAAAACATGTCATGTTAATGTATGTATCATGTGTCAAAATGAGAACTAGAAAGCAATGAAACCAATAAGACCCATGTGGGTCCCAAACCACAATATTTTCCACATAAATGATTCATCTTTAATCAACCATATATCTCATTGCTTCTACCATTATCCTGTCCAAAAAACATAATGTCTACTCAGGTACATATTAGGAAGCCCGAATAGGGTGTGAGTACAACTCATTAGGCCACCACCAACAACATCTAAAAATCCAATTGATTGTAGTGGATATAGTTTTATAATGAAAAAAATAAAATTAATAAATTAAACATTTGACATTTATTCTATTATCCCATATTTAACCGCATATATCCTCCAGGTTCCCATGGACACACGTATCTCAAAACCTACTTTAGCCTATGAATGATTCTGAATCATTTTAAAATATCAATTCACTTTTCATTTAATCCAAAGTTATTCAATTATCCATTTCAATTCATTTAATATCAATTCTAATTTGAACCACACTCCATTGTTAATTATTTGGTGTAAAAAGACATTTCTAGCACCCTCTTCAGTATTGAGAGAATCTCTCTCTATATCACAACCCATTGGTATTCGGAGTATTAGTCCATATCCCATAAAATAATATTTTTTATACATGATGGTGTAGAACTCCATGTGTATAACCCTATGAGTATTTAGAGCATCAGTCAATATCTCATAACTTTCCTCTCAGTAAAGAACATATATAAAAAACATCACATTATTCAATATTAACCAACATTAATCTTTTATCATAATTTTAAAAGTCACATTTATCACAGCACCACATTATTTAATTCAAAAATTAATTAACCACAACATAACATCAATTAAATCAAAAATTAATTAATCACATAGTCTTATTAAGTAATTCAACAATTAATTAATAACATCACCTCATTAATTACTGTAAAAATTAATTAATTACATCATTAAATTAATTATTTCAATAATAAATTAAAATCAAATATTCTGATTAATTAATTTAGAAATTAATTAATCCCATTTCCCTATTAATTAATTCGGTAATTTGTTAGTAATACCATTACATTAATTAATTTTAACAATTAATTAATTAATATCAACATCTTGAGATCTCATAATTAATTATAAAATTAATTATCTAATTCACAATATCAATAAATTATAATTAATTATACAATTAATTATCTCGAATAATCTATTACAACATAGAATAAATAATTTGACAATTAATTAGTCAATATACAAATCTAACTGTTTCATAATTAATTCAATAATTAATTATTCAAGATTATCAACACAATAACTCAACCATCCACATTAGTTAATTTATTAAATAATTATTCCAATTCATTCAACTGCACCATCATAGAAATTCACATTATTTATTTCACCAATTATGTTCTCCAAAACCTTCAATTGCAACTATCACGTCCCCCTCGCCGCAAAGTGTACCCCTCTTGGGCCGGCAATATGAGAAGAGAGATAATGACCCCTGAGTTCAGCCTCCAGTAGGCCCCGGGGTGGCGACTAGCACTGAGGGTATAATGAACACACAAATGGGAGGCATTACCCTCTAAGAGAACACATGTAGAAGAGAGAGATAGAATAGACTCCAACCAACACCAACTCCGAACTAAAATATAAAAGAAAACTCAAGTGCACATATAGAATGTCATGAGAATGTACTATAGTTGAAAGGGAAAACTAAAAGTACCCAAAAGAAAGTAAAATGACAGCGACCACAAGCCCTAACAGCTCCTCCAACCACAAGGTAGTAGCAACCAGCTTGATCTCTAACCTGCTCTAAGTGACCTGAAAAAAAAACAGATTATATATACATAGGGTGAGTATAACAGTATACTCAGTAGGATCCTCCCCAAGCCTCTTGTGCAATAGTAATGAAAGCATGCTAAAACATAGTGAACAACAAGTGAAACTAACTCGTCACCTAAACAGGTATACTAAGTTCCCACCCTCACCATGGCTACTCTCACCATATAACGCATACAAGAATATAGAATATAGTAAAGAATATCAAGGGTACCCCACTAATACTTCCCCACTGGTTTGCCGCTTTTCTCCAACGACATACGTCATGTGCATCTCTCTCCAAAGGCCTGCCCGCAGACACCTGGTCTAAGCTCCACAATCTGCACCTCGTGCACCACAAAGGATTTCCCACAGACAGCTGGGCGAAGCACCACACCATCCTCACAACAAGAAGTAACCGGGTAAGTTCTAGGAGCCACCACAGCCTGCATAATGTGTTTCATAAATCAGGTATTATACCTCAAGCCATTATAGCCCATACACTGAGTAGGGATCCTCAAGCCAACACATCCTATACACGTTACACCTATAGTAGTCCATAGGATACTATATCCAGAATATATGTGTGTGAAATAACCTCAAGCCATTACAGCCCTCTACCCACATATACGGGGGAACTAACTATTGTGCCTGTTGGCACATGTATCTACCAATAGAAGAGAGCGGGGCCAAAGGGGGTAGTCATCCATTCGTCTTACCAATGGATTGTTGGGGAAAACACCCCCTAGGGCTCAGAATCCCCAGGGTGTTAGTTTCCCTTACCTACATGGTGGAGTAGCTTATAGAAACACAAAATTTACAATATATATATATATATATATAACTCACATCCACACTATGGGAATTACCTAGTCTTAGATTCATCTATAGCTAAGGTCTCTCAAACTCGAGGCTACTACTTCTAAGACTAGGAATCCTATAAGCACACAAACATTTGAAGAGTTTTATTAGATTACTCTATTGTAATTTTATCAGTTCCATTGTACATTAATTAATTATTTAAACATTAATTAACCATGAACAATTCCACATTAAACTGAATTGTCATCACATTCAAAATCAACTGCACCTTTTAAGATTCACATCATCTTTAAATTCCAGTATCTCCATCCCTGTGGATTTTCACCATTTAATCAAACTTTCATTACAGAATTACTTTCCCATATTCCCAGGCATTCTAGAAAAGCATCCTATGCTAATAAAAAAAGGAGGTTCAACACAGTTAGTAGATATACTACCCGTCGAGTCTTTGCCGCCTATAGAAAGAGCATAGACCCATTCTCACTCGAGAGGATAAACCCGGAAAGCACGTGGCATACCCCGCACATCTTCACCTCCTTCGGAAGAAGGGTAAGCAAGACTAGCTACCTTGAGCAGTGGGGAAAAGAAAAGAAGATAATCATTCAAAGAATCCACAAGAATCCAGAAACCACATCCATCCCATTCAATCACCCCTGGTGTCCTCCCTGACACCCACATGCATAAACTGATGCATCTCGCCACTCTAGGCGTCAACCGCTGCCACAACAACAATGCCTTCATTCCTCCACATATCAAAACACCCTTCCAGGGTCACATCACAACACAAGTAGTAGGAAATCCAAAATCACAACCATGGACTCTTATCCCTTTAACAAACAAGAGGGTAACTCAGAACCCTTTTAGATATTATCAAACAAGCTATTCATTAATCCATATTGAATTAACAGATTCAATCCGTAGGTTCCAATTTTGTAAAAACATAGCAGTAAGCTATCACAAAAAATTTAACATGCTTACAATTCCAATTCGATTATCATCAAATTAGAACAACTACAACAACGAAAACAACCAGATTCATTCATATTCCTCTTTATCTTTAGCCAATTCATTATCAATTAATTCCGGATTTACGTTATTTATCAATTTCCATCATGAATGAACAACTAATCAAAGTAAGCATAGATATCACTATATCTAGCAAAACATGAGGCAAACCGTTATCACAGTACAAAGAAACAACATGCGATCAATCCAATTCTTCAAATCTGGTTCAAATATTTAATTAGGTCAATTTCATTATGATCTGAAGTGCTAAATCATGCTAATTATACGATTGCACATATACAATTAGAGAAGCCACGAGTCCCCTACCTCAACAATTCTTGACGTTCTTTATCCACAGAATGGTTCACAATACTTCTCTCACGAAAACTTGTATAGAATATTGATCGATACAGCTCGATTGCATCAAAACAGAGCAGAACCAATCCTAGGGGTAAAGTTTGATAGTGAAACTCCTACATGAAGGATTTAAAGGCTCTAGCATCTCATAGCTGATAACAAAGACGACGAACAAGGCAGAATTATATCTCGTCCCTTTTTGATGATTTAATGGGGTGATAGTTTAAGATACGTTTAATTCCCCATTAAAAGAGGATCGCGTTATCCCACGTGGTTTGACCAAGTAAAACATCCCAAGCCATAGGAATAATTACTATAGGATTTATGACATTTGAATCGGCCTTAAGAGTCTTTAAAATAAGGCTTTAAATGTATTTTACGTCAAATGAAACGTCAAAGGGGAAAAACTGTAGGAAGCTAGAAACATTGTTCATATACTCAAAATTTGGTAAAGGAAAGAAAATTTTACCATTAGACCTCACTGTTCTGGAAACACTGTTCAAGTCTACTGTTAGAAGGTCACTATTAGAAGGTTACCGTTCCGGAAACACTGTTCAAGTCTTCCATTATAAGGTCACCGTTAGAAGGTTACCGTTCTGGAATCACTGTTCAATTATACCGTTATAAGGTCACCGTTAGAAGGTTACCGTTCTAGAAACACTGTTCAAGTCTACCGTTATAAGGTCACCGATAGAAGGTTACCATTTTGGAAGCAATGTTCAAGTCTACCATTATAAGGTCACTATTAGAAAGTTACTGTTCTGGAAACACTGTTCAAGTCTACCATTATAAGGTCACCGGTATAAGGTTACCGTTCTAGAAATACTGTTCAAGTCTACCATTATATGGTCACCGTTAGAAGGTTACCATTCTGGAAACACTGTTAAATTCTACCGTTATAAGGTCACCGTTAGAAGGTTACCGTTCTGTAAACACTGTTCACAGAACTAGAAATTTAGAAAAGTGTTGGGGATAAGTCACCTTGACCTCTCAGAACACCTCCAACACCACATTTCAATAATGTAATGGACCAGAGAGGTCCAGGACATTACATTAGATACCTCTCAAAACATTCTGATCCTCGAGAATTAAAAACCAACCCAGAAGAAAAGAGGGGTCTGAACAACCACCCCATAAGATACCTCTCAGGGGAAAACCACCTTGAGTTGTTCAAAAGATGGAACAAAACTACGACATACGAGTGTATGGGAACAAACAATCCATATCCAAACAATTCAATCATAACATCACATCAAAGGTACATAAATAAAACACATCATAACAACTTAAAACAGCTCTGGGTACTGGACATGAATCTACGACTCACGTTCCTAGGTACTCTCCTCCATGCCACTATGTCTCCAAAAGACACGAACTAAGGGGATAGAATGCCCACACAACACCTTCTCCTTGCAGTCTTGGTTATCCACAGGTCGCTCATCAAAGGATGCATTATCATCAATATCGATCTCTCCCCAATAGTTAACATGAAATTCAACATGAAGATAATGACGGAGGTGTGACACATGGAAAACATCATGTATTTGACTCATCTGAGGGGGAAGTGCTACTTGATACGCCATAGCTCCAACACGAGCTAACACCTCGAAAGGCCCAACAAAACGGGGAGAAATCTTACTTCCACGACCAAACCATCACTGCCCACGACGAGGAGTCACCTTCAGAAACACATGATCCTGAAAATTAAACTCTAAGGGTCTCCTTCTTTGATCAGCATATGATTTCTGATGATCTTACACTGTCTTCATCCTCTCACGAATCACCGGAACCATCTCTGTTGTATTCTGCACTAGTTCTGGTCCGAGAATTGCTGACTCTCTGACCCCAGTACTGTACAACGAAGAATGGCATGGCCGACCATACAACGCTTCAAACGGCACCATACCAATGGTAGAGTGAAAACTGTTATTGTAAGAAAACTCTATCAATGGTAAGTGCTTCATCCATGAACCTCCAAAATCAAGAACAGAAGAGCAAAACATGTCTTCAAGAGTCTGGATGGTTCGCTCTATCTGACCATCTGTTTGAGGATGAAAAGAAATACTAAGGCACAATTGATAGCCAAAATCATGATGGAGACCTCTCCACACCCTGGAGGTAAAACAAGGATCTCGATCAGAAATGATCGTCCTAGGTACTCCATGAAGCCTCACCACCTCCTCTAGATACTGCCTTCACAAAAATTCCAATGATCTCGACTCCTTGATCGCTATGAAGTGGGCCGATTTTGTTAAACGATACACTACCACCCATATAGCATCATGTCCTCCCAGAGCTCGAGGTAAACCTATAAAAAAGTCCATTGATATGTCCCCCCAATTCCACTGAGGAATCTCTAATTGCAAGAGAAGACCACCAAGAACACGGTGTTTGGCCTTCACTTTTTGGCAGACTGAACAACAAGACACACACTCTACAACCACACGCTTCAACCCATGACACCAAAACTGACTCCACAAGGATCGGTACATCTTTTTCACACCAGGATGTACTGCCAAGGATGAACTATGGAACTCTCGGAGAACCGTCTCGTGCATCGCCAAGGTAACAAAAATCCTTCCATGAAACAAGGCTCGTTGTTGTCCATCCTCCGACCAACCATCATGGGCCTCACCACAAACAACTTTGTCTCTCCAAACATCCACCTCTAGATCACCCAACTGAGACTCTTCCACAATCTTCATCATGGATGACTACACTGTCATCTGGAAAAGACAACCTCTACCCCCAACTTCGCCCATAACGAGATGCAAAGCTAATAGCTCTTCCATCACTCTCCAGGAATCACTAGATTCACGCAAAACATCATTACGTGACTTTTGGCTTAGTGCATCAGCTATAAAAATCCATTTTCTAGGTGTATACGATATTTCAAAGTCGTATTCCTTCAAGAACTCCATCCACCGATGTTGCCTCATGTTCAAGTCACGTTGGGAGAAAACATACCTCAAACGCTTATGATCGGTGAAAACCACAAAGTGCTCACCAATGAGGTAATTTCTCCACAACATCAGAGCAAACACCATGGATGCCAACTCGAGATCATGGGTGTCATAGTTGAATTCATGGGGATGCAACTTCCAAGAACCATAAGAAAAAACTGACCTATGCTACATGAGAACACAGCCTAGCCCCAGATGCGATGCATCACAAAAAACATAAAACTGGACTACCTCCGCTAGAAGGAAAAGGAATGGAGAACTCACCAACTTCACCTTTAGATACTCGAAAGCTTCCTGACACTGATCAATCCATATGAGTGCTTGATCCTTCTTGGTCAAAGCTGTCAGAGAAGTCACAACTCGAGAGAAATTGGCTACAAACCTTCTATAATAGCCTGCAAGACCAAGGAAACTTCGCACCTCTAACACGGTCTTGGGGGCTTCCCAAGACACCACTGCTTCTATCATCGACAGATCCACAACAACTCCCTGTTGGGACACAACATGACCCATGAAACAAACTTCTCGAGCCCAAAACTCACACTTTGACAACTTCCCAAACAACTGATGTTGGCGAAGAACTCCTAAAACAGCTCGTAGATGCTCTGTATGCTCCTCTTCAGATGTGTAGTATACAAGGTTGTCGTCGATGAAAACCTCAAAATAATTGCCCATGAATTCACAGAACACATCATTCATCAACCTGATGAAAATAGCTGGACCATTCATCACACCAAATGGTATTACAACAAACTCATAATTCCCATGATGACAACAGAAATTAGTCTTCGGGATATCCTCATCCTTTACACGCATCTGATGATATCCTGACCGCAAGTTGATCTTTGAAAACCAACTTTCACCCTTTAGTTGATCGAATAAGTCATTAATATACAGGAGAGGAAAACAGTTCTTTATTGACACTTTGTTTAATAGACGATAATCGACGCACAACCACAAACTACCGGCCTCCTTTTTCATAAAGAAAACTGGTTCACCCCACGATGACACACATGGACGAACAAAACTGCATTGCAACAGAACATCAAGATGTATACGTAGCTCTCGTATCATAGAAAGGGTCATCCTATATAGAGACATAGAGATAGGAGACGCTTCTGGTTGTAGCTCGATCCCAAACTCAATCTCTCATTGAGGGGGTAACACTACAACCTATTCTGGAAAGACATCAGGGTACTTCTCTACGACCCTAGAAAATGCCAACTGCTGAACCTCTGAAGAACTCAGCATCATCTCAGCCATCATGGATGATAAGGATTGAACTCATCTATGACTCATCTGAGGATCTCGCTCAACAAAAAACAACACTTTCTCTCCATCTGCATCAAAGAAAACGACTTTATTCTAGTATAAATACACAATTTCCTACACCGAATACAACAAATCCATGCCAAGGATGACATCATATGGTTGTATTCATAAACATAGGAAATCTCCCCAAGAGCGGTGTTTCCCCAACAGTAGCTCACAGTCTCTACATACTTCAAAGAAGTCGGATTGACCTCCAACTGGCACTGTCAACGCCAAGGGCACTGGAAGCCTCTCTACCTCAAGTCCCAAAGCATGGACAAGAGTAGGCGATATGAAGGAGTGTGTTGCTCCTGAATCAAAGAAGGCATACAGTAAGGTTGAAAACAAGAAAAGGGTACCTCGAACGATAACTGGCTCGCCTGGGGCTGGCAACGCTAGAGAATGAAGCTGACCATGAACTCCTCCACAGCCTCTCTGACCTTGATGACGACCACCACCACGGTCGTGCTCTGCTCTCTGAGGACGGGGAGGGTCGTGGGGCTGTCATCTGCCTGCTCTGTCTACCCTCTAGTGATCTAAATATGGTGAAACCTTCTATTGCTACCTCGGCTGGAACTGCCTCAACGGAGGAACCTAGAGCGGAGCGCCCGGTGCATGATGACTGCTCTGAAATGTTGACCACTCCTGTCGCTAATGACCACGACCACCACAAGAATAACAAGCGCCTGATCACTTGGCATAGGCATGATAGTTCCTGCAAATGGAGAAAAGAAATGGGAAGGGCTGGGACCTACCCTAGGGTGAACAGAAACTTTTCTTCCCTGAAAACCGGGATCTCCGGACCACAACTTTTCTTTGTGAGGAATCATGGTGATTCTCCTCTCGTGACGATCTAGTCCAAGCCAAAGTCATCTCAACAACCTCTGCCCTCGCCAGCACCTCAAGTTATGTCTTTAGCATAAATGGGGTGACCTGGCGCTAGATCTCAGGATGCAAATCCTCCTATAAATGCCTCGCCCAGGCCTCCTCATATGATAATAGGTATGAAGCATATTGTAGAAGGTTCCTGAAATGGATTCCAAACTCTCAAACACTGGAGCTCCCCTGTCGAAGGGTAAAAAGCTCCTGGCGACTGGACGCCTTCGTAGTCGAAAAATGAAACTCGACTCTAAACCTGTCTCGAAACTCCTCCCATGAGATCGCTGACTCCTCAGGATCCCCGAGGAGCAAGAACCACACTTCCTCGATGCTCCACGCAACATCGTCACATACAAGGACACACAATGTTCCTTCCGAGCACGAATCAAACTGAATCCTGTCTCGAACTCCTCCAACCATTATTCTGTGACTACATCTGAAATGGATCGCTCATACTTTTGTAGACTCTGGTGATAAAACTCTCGGAGTGTCTTCCTCCAAGTGTCATCTTCGTCAACCTCTACCCGACATCGATCTGCTGGAAAATCCTGCTAGACAGATTTTGCGCAACCCTAACGAGGACGTCGACCTGGAGCCATACCTGTAAAATAACAACTATTAGAGCTCCTAATCCTGGAATATGGAAGACTCAACATTAATAAATTTATTGTTTTCTTTTATTAATTTAAGGTTAACCTATCCCAAGGTCTACCCATTCAAAAATAGGCGCAAATAAGAATGATGCATGATCCTTTCCTGGTTCTCTTCCCTAAAACCAGTAGCACTTTCTTTAGTAGCCATCATAAACATAAATGATCGTGCAATATATCATAGGGGGCCGTAAATGCCTATGTCTCTGCCAGTATCCAGTGTTTACCTCACTTTATAAACATTAACTACACCATTTCTCAACCATCCCATGCATCCTCACCTGTGCCTAACTCCAAACTACATCCTATTCCTTAACCAGACCTCTAATACCAATATGTCATGTCCCCCTCCCCACAAAGTGTACCCCTCCTGGGAAGACAATGTGAAAAGAGAGATAATGACCCCCGAGTCCTGCCTCCAGTAGGCCCCCGGTCGGCGACTAGCACCGAGGGTATAATAAACACACAAATGGGAGGCAATACTCTCTAAGAGAACACATGAAGAAGAGAGAGATAGAATAAACTCCACCCAACTCCAACTCAGAACTGAAATATAAAATAAAAATCAAGTGCACATATGGAATGTCATGCAAATGTACTACAGGTGAAAGGGAAAACTAAAAGTACCCTAATGAAGTAACACAGCAGCGACCACAAGCCCGAACAGCTCCTCCAACCACAAGCTAGTAGTAAACAGCTTGATCTCCAACCTGCTCCAAGTGACCTAAAAAAATAGTTTATATATACATTGGGTGAGTATAACAGTAGACTCAGTAGGATACTCCCCAAGCCTCTCGTTAAAAAGTAAGGAAAGCATGCTAAATCATAGTGAACAACAAGTGAAACTAACTCGTCACCTAAACAGGTATACTAAGTTCCCAACCTCACCATGGCTACTCTCACCAAGTAAAGCATACAAGAATATATCATATAGTAAAGAATATCAAGGGTACCCCGCTACTACTTCCCCACTGGTTTTCCGCTTTGCCCCAATGACATACGTCTTGTGTATCTCTCTCCAAAGGCTTGCCCACAGACACCTGGGCTAAGCTCCACAATCTGCACCTCGTGCACCACAAAGGCATTCATGCAGACACCTGGGCGAATCACCACACCATCCTCACAACCAAAAGTAACCAGGTAAGTTCTGGGATCCACCACAGCCTGGATAACATGTATCATACATTGGGTATTGTACCTCAAGCCATTACATCCCAAACATTGAGTAGTGAACCTCAAGACATCACATCCTATACACGTTACACATATAGTAGTCCATAAGATACTATATCCAGAATATATGAGTTTGAAATAACCATAAGCCATTATAGCCCTCTACACACATATACGGGGAAAATAACTATTGTGCCTGTTGGAACCTGTTTCTACCAAGAGAAGAGAGTGGGGCCAAAGGGGGTAGTCAGCCATTTGTCCTCCCACCGGAATGTTGGGGAAGCACCCCCCAGGGCTCAAAATCCCTGGGGTGTCAGTTTGCCTTACCGACAGGGTGGAGTAGCTTATAGAAACTGAAAAAGTAGAGAATATATATAAAACTCACATCCACACTATGGGCATTACCTAGTCTTAAATACAACTGCAGCTAACGTCTCTCAGACTCCAGGCTGCTACTTCTAAGACTAGGTATCCTATAAGCACACAAATATTTGAAGAGTTTTATTAGATTAATCCATTCTCATTTTACCAATTCCACTATACGTTATATAATTCTTTATACATTAATTATCCATGAACAATTCCACATTAAACTTAATTCGAATCACATTCAAAATCAACTTCTCCTTTTAAGATTCACATCACCTTTAAATTCTAGGGTCTCCATCCCCGTGGATATTCACCATTTAATCAAACATTCATTACATAATTACTTTCCCATATTCCCAGGAATTCTAGAAAATCATATTATTCTACTAAACACAAAGGAGGCTCAACACGGTGAGTTGATATACTACCTGTCGAGTCTTTGCCGCCTATATAAAGAGCGTAGACCCATTATCCATTGACAGGCTAAACACGAAAAGCATGTGGCATACCGCGCACGTCTTCGCCTCCTTCGGAAGAAGGGTAAGAAATACCAGCTGCCATGAGCAGTGGGGGAAAGCAAAGCAGATAAACATTCAAAGAATCCACAAGCATCCAACAACTACATCCATCCCATTCCATCAACCTCGGGGTCCTCCCCGACACCCACATGCATAAACTGATGCATCTCGCCACTCTAGGCATCATCCGCTGCCACAACGACAAGGACTTTATGCCTCCACATATCACAACACCCCTCCAGGGTCACATCACAACACAAGTAGGAGGAAAATAGCATTCACAACCATGTTCTCTTGGTTATTTAACAAACAAGAGGGTAACTCAGAACCCTTTTAAAAATTATCAAACAAGCGATTCTTTAATCCATATTGAATTAACAGATTCAATCTGTATGTTCTAATTTCGAAAAAACTAATCAGTAATCTATCACAAAAGATTTAACATCCTTAATATTCCAATTTGATTATCATCAAATTAGAACAACTACAACAATGGAAACAACTGGATATGTTCACATGCCTCTTTATCTTTATCCAATTAATTATCAATTAATTCCAGCTTTACATTCTTTATCAATTTCTATCAAGAATGAAAAACTAATCAAAGTAAGTAAAGATATCGCAGTATCTAGAAAAACATGAGGCAAACAATTATCACGGTTCAAAGCAACAACATGCGATCAAACCAATTCTTTAAATTCGGTTCAAGTATTTAATTAGGTCAATTTCGTTATGATCCAAAGGGCTAAATCATGCTAATTATATGATTGTACATACACAATTAGAGAATCCACAAATCCCCTACCTCAACAATTCTTGACGTTCATTATCCACACAACGGGTCACAATCCTTCTATTGCGACAACTTATATTGAAGATTGATCGATACAGCTCGATTGCATCAAAACAGAGCAGAACCAATCCTAGGAGTAATGTTTGATTGTGAAAGTTTTACATGAAGGATTTAAAGGTTCTAGAGTCTCATAGCTAATAACACAGATGAAGAACAAGGGAGAATGATATCTCATCCCTTTTTGAAGATTTAATGGGGCGACAGTTTAAGATACATTTAATTCCCAATTAAAAGCGGATCACATTATCCCATGTGGTTTGACCAAGTAAAACATCCCGAGCCATAGGAATAATTAATATAGGATTTATGGCATTTGAATCGGCCTTAAGAGTCCTTAAAATAAGGTATGAAATGTATTTTACGTCAAAGGAAATGTCAATGGGGCGAAACTGTAGGAAGCTAGAAACACTGTTCACATACTCAATGTTTGGCAAATGAAAGAAAAAGTCACAGTTAGACCTCAACGTTCTGGAAACACTATTCAAGTCTACTGTTAGAAGGTCACTGTTAGAAGGTTACCGTTCTGGAAACACTGTTCAAGTCTACCTTTATAAGGTCACCATAAGAAGGTTATCATTCTGGAAACACTGTTCAAGTCTACCGGTATAAGGACATTGTTAGAAGGTACCCGTTCTAGAAACATTGTTCAAGTCTACTATTATAAGGTCACCATTTGAAGGTTACCGTTATGGAAACACTGTTCAAGTCTACCGTTATAAGGTCACCGTTAGAAGGTTACTGTTCTAGAAACACTGTTCAGGTCTACCGTTAGAAGGTTACAGTTCTGGAAACATTGTTCAAGTCTACCATTATAAGGTCACCGTTCTGGAGACATTGTTCACAGAACAGGAAATTTGGCAAAGTGTCAGGGATAGGTCGCCTTGACCTCCCGGAACTCCTCCAACACCACATTTCAACAATGTAATGGACCAGAGTGGTCCAGACCACTACAACAACAAAAAAATTATCTCCATTAATTAATTATTCAATTAATTAATCTAACTCGTCAAATTACTATAACACAAAAACACCCATTAATTATTTCTCCAATTAATTGACAGAACTCAGTCAATTGTGTCAACAATAAAATCCCTATTAATTAATTCTCCAATTAATTAAACTAACTCAAAAATCATAAAATTACGTCCATTAATTAATTTGATAAATAAATAATTCAAATTATCCCATTAACTAATTCTTAAATTAATTAATGTAACTGAACAATGTCAATTGATTTGGAAAATAATTTCCTATGTCATATCATACAAATTAATTCAAAATTAATTAATTCAAATTAACCCACCCTTCAATTAATCCACCAATTATTTTTTTCCTTCAATTAAATTATTTAGTTCAACATTTAAATAATTATTTAATGTTAATTAATTAATTCTTGAATTTTTTTAATTCCATTATTTAATTAAATAATTAAATAATAACATTTTTATTTATTATTTTGTCAATTATTTAATATTGTTTTTTAATTTAACATATTAAATAATCACATTTCTTCCTCAATTATCCTAATAATTTATTTAATTATTCTATTAAAAATTTAAACACACACATTTCTTTATTAATTAATTTAGAAAATTATTATCTTCATTATTTTATTAAACAATTTAAATAAACGCATTTATATCATTAATTAATTTATCAATTAATTAATCAATGACATCCAGTAATTAATTCCATAATTAAATAGTCAATTCAAATAATACATAATCCAAAAAATTAATTAATTAAATATTATTTAAGTCTTCCAAATAAACCAATCAAGACATGACTATTAATTAATTAAAAAATAAATTAAAAAATCATTCTATCACAAATTGCTCAAAATTTATCTATAAATAATTCCTTAAACTAGGAAAATATATTTTAAATTTCACAATCACCCTAAATTAATTAATTTACAGAATTAATTAATGTAATGTAAAAAATATAATTATTAATAATAAAATAAAATTTTTTCAATCACATACCCATAAATGAATCGAGACTATGGGATTGGAATTCAGACCACATAACTCAAGAATAGTGATGTCGAACGATGGCCAATATAAAAACCCAATATGAAGCAGATCAATTATGAACGCAGTAGACAATGAGATTTAGATCGAAAAACCTAGAGGTATGCATAATATATTTGATTGAATATGAAGATGTGTTGAGGATTTTTGGTCCTTGACTGAGGTGCATTGAAGACTTTATATCCATGGAGGAGGTCAATTGAGGTTCTGCGGTGAGGATGCGAGGGTTCCAAAGTAATGTAGTGGAGGTCTGGTGAGAATGGATGTTTACACAATGTTGGAAATGTGTTTATAATATGATGATTTTCCTTATTACATGATGAGAATTCCTTTTTCTCATCCTGAAAATATTGAATCATTTTTTCATAAAAAATCATTTCACAACTATTTAATGAACAATTAATTTAGTTACATTTATTAATTGCATCACATATTTATTAAACTCTCATATTAATTTCATTTATAAATTGATCATCTTAGTTGGTGCTTGAGGGACCTGTACCATAAGTTTGAATTAAATATTCAATATTTTCTTTAAAATGACCACCATGATTTTAGGGACATGTTAACACTGTTGGTGTGTCAATATGACACCAAACTAAAAATTTATGACTAAAATAGTGTTTTGACTAAAAATATTTTCTCATTTTAATAACAATAATAATAATAACAAAAATAAATACTATTATTTTAATGTATCTTTCATCGTTTTCAATTTTTCTAACAACTTTCATTAAATGATGACAATAGGTAACAATTTAATTCTAACTCCACATTTTCATTTATTTAGTATTGTCTAATAATTTCACTGTAATTTCTTTGATCAATAAAAATTAATCACAGATGGTGAAATTTCATTTATCATTTCAGTAAAAGACATATATAACTACACATGTACTTTCCCCTTACTTTTCATGGCAAAATAATAATAATAAACTTATAATTTAAAATTTATTTTTATTAGTAACAATACACTTATTGTTAATATTATTTCATTAATAAACATATACAAATTAATTTAATTTCATTTATTTCCGATTAATTATTAAATTAATAATATTAGTCATTTAACATAAAAATTAATATTAAAACAAATTCTCATTGCGCATAAATGTTATATCTTGACTTGGGTAAACCCACTTTTCCAGACCCAACCGTTGTCTCTAATTTCACATATGATGTACCATTTGAGAGAAGTTAATTATTTAATAATCAAAAAATTGATTAAATAATTAATTAAATATATAATGTTTATTTTCATGAGCGAGGCTTCCAAACGTCCGATGCATAGAAATGTTATTCCCCACCATGGGTAAACACCATGTTTCAGACACAGTGGTGGTATCTGATTTCTCATTTGATGCATCGTTTGTGGTGTAACAATTATTTAAAATTAAACGGATGTATTAAATAATTAATTAAATATATAAAATCTATTTTTGTGAGGGAGGCATCTAAATGTCCAACACATACAAATATTATACACCACCATGGATAAAAACCATATTCCATAAATAAAGGACGTCTCATATTTATTTTATGATGCCGAATTTTGGAGTTATTAAATTATTTTGAATAAATAGTGTTTGATTAAAATATTATATTTAATATATGTTTTATTCTATCTTCACTAAGACAATTTAGGGCATAGAATCTCACACATAACTCAGTGTGAAGTCCAAAAAAAATCAACTAAATATTGGGATATTTTAACAGGAATTTATGGTCGTTAACATATTTATCAAAATATTAAAAATAAATAATTTTTTTGTGAATTAATTTAAAGAAAATCAATATTCAAAAAAATAAAATGATAAGATTCTTACCAAAAAACTAACTGGATAATTAAGTTTTCCCACAATAAAAAAGTGCATGCTAGAGCCATACATCCATGAACCTTTAAGAAAAATTGGGTTCTTTAATCTACCGACCTTTGAAAATTTATTAGCAACTCTAGTTAAGTATCGTAACAACTATAGTTTTGATCGACCTCTAGTAAATCATGAAAAACTCATATATAAAATATAGATTAGGATCCTCACAATATAAATCACCACACATATATTGCTTCATAAGTACAACCTCCATAGTGTCATATATCCAACCAAAATAGATCCATTTAGCTAGGTGTAAAGCTAGAGAATTCTCAGTGTATCAGGGCAGATTTTAAGGTAGGTGATATGATCATAATTAATTAAAAGTATTATAATAATTCATCAATTATTACCTCCAACAATCCTTTATTAATAGTGTTTCCTTCCATTATCATGCCTCACGCTCAAAACTGAGGTGCTATAACTACCCTTAACCACCCATCAACTTGGTCTAGTTAAAAAGGGTATAGATATTAATTTTATTTATATTTTCCATTAGACACCAATTTTTCTCATCATGTGTCATTTTTTGATCATTCAAAATTTATTTTTAGGAACCTTTAATTTGAATTTCACAAATAACAGAAAATTGATCAAGTTCAACGTCATACACAAATTCAATTTTCCCCAGCATGCCTACAAAGATGCTTTTCAAAAATTAATCGTGTGTCTTTAGAATGATGCATAAAAACTGAATATTCATGCCATCCAATGACAAAAGTAAATATCAAAAAATTTCAGAAACAACAACCACATCTGAGAACATGTTTGTCACCTAAGGTAAAATAATATTCAACTATAACAGAAAATAGAAATAACAATAATTTCAACCATGGGTACATGGGTTTTACCCCATATAGCGGTTGTTACTCCCAAGAATGAGCTCCATAACCAAACCATGACTCTTCCTAGTATCATTTCTACCATTCCCAAAACTGGTATGAAAAATTAGAAGAAAAGAAAACTCCTCTGATACAACTTTGTAACATTCTTGAACTGGTTCCAGACAACGGTGCCCTAGGTCGATCTTTCACATGATCCCATGTGTGCCTCCCCATATTCTAGAGCCTTTCGAGTAGCTTAGATGGTATAATAAGTCAATTTTTGGGAGACTATACACTCTTTTATAAGAGTATACCCCAGAAGAATTAATAATCAATAGCCGAAGCATATTTAATGAAAAACAATACCAATATCTCAGTATAATCAAAAGGTAAATACAATATCTAACTGAAGTAGAAAAACATTCCATGATAATGTATGTATCATCTGTCAAAATGAAAACTAGAAAATAAAGACACCAAATACACCCAATTATATCTTGATACACACTGAGTTCCCTCAAACATGTTCTATCCTAACTCAACTGTCTAACTCTGGGCTTCTGCCCTTATCCTGTCTATAAATCACAATGTCTACTAGGGTAACGATAAGGTGGCATGAGTAGGGTGTGAGTAGAACTCGGTAGGAAAACACCAACATTTTCTAAAACAAATCCAATCAATAACAGTGTATGAAGTTGTACAAATAATGAAATAAAAGTAATGATGTAATCATTTTACATTTATTCTATTATATATTATTTTGCTGTATAATCCCCTAGGTTCCCATGGACACCCGTATCTCAATACATACTTCATCCCATGTAGGTGTTTGAACCATTTTTCATTATAAATTTCCATTTTATTTAATCCAATGTTCTTTCACTGTCTTTTTAATTTTAATTAATATCAACGCTATTTGGAACCACAGTCCAATGTCAATTAATGGGTGTGGAACACCATGTACAGCACCCTCATGAGTATTTGAAGCATATGTTCTTGTCTAAAAACCCATGGGTATTTTTATAATCAGAACCAATGACATAAAATAATATTTTTATGCATGATTAGTGTAGACTTCCATGTCGATCAACCTGTGAATTTTTTGAGCTTCAGTCTATGTCTCGTAATGGGTTTCTCAATAAATAACATATATTACATACGTCAAATTATTCAAGATTAATAAAAATTAATCTTTTATCAAAATTTTACATGTAACATATATCGCAATGTCCCATTAATTAATTCAGAAATTTATTTACCATATTACTCCATTAATTAATTCAATAATAAATTAATTACAAAAATAAATTATTTATTTCCCAAATATATTAAACACATATTCCAATCAATTAATTTTAAAATTAATTAATCACATTGTTCTATTAATTAATTAAAATTTTTAATTATTAATACCGCCACATTAATTAAAATTAGAAATTAATTAATAAATATTCAAATATCAAAATCTCATAATTAATTCAATAATTAATTATTTCATTAACAATATTAGTAACTTATAATTAATAAGTCAATTAATTATCTCGAATAATCTATTTCAATATCGAATAATTAAGTCAACAATTAATTACTCAGCATACAAATCTAACTGTCGCATAATTAATTAAACTTTTAATTATTTACTCAATATATCAACCATCCACATTAATTAATTTATCAAATAATTATTCTAATTCATTTAACTCCACCATCATAGAAATTCACATTATTTAATTCACCAAATAATTACTATGAAACATTCAATTACATCAACACAATAATCTCCATTAATTAATTATTCAATTAATTAATCTAACTCCACCTATTATTATAACACAAAAATCCCCATTAATTATTTTTCCAATTAATTGATCTAACTCATTCAATTGTGTCAACAAAAAAATCCCCATTAATTAATTCTCCAATTAATTAAAGTAACTCAAAAATCACAACATTGCATCTATTAATTAATTTGACAGATAATTAATTAAAATTATTCCCATTAACTAATTCTACAATTAATTAATCTAACTCAACAACATTAATTAATTCAGTAATTAATTTTCCTCTTCATTTCATATAAATTAATTCATAATTAATTACTTCACATTCATCCACCCTTCAATTAATCCACCAATTTGTTGTTTCCATCAATTACATTATTTACTTCAACATTTAAATAATTCTTTATTTTCAATTAATTAATTAATCAATTTTTTAATTCCATTTTTTAATTCAACAATTAAATAATCACATTTTTTTTATTAATTTGTTAATTAATTAATACAGTTAATTAATTAAACCTATTAAATATTCAAATTTATGCATAAAATATACAAATAATTCTTTTAATTATTATATTATATAATTATACTCAAACATTTCATTATTAATTAATTCATCTAACAATTATCCTCCTTATTTAAATCAACAATTTAAATAAACACATTTATCATGTTAATTAATATATCAATTAATTAATCAACGAGTTCCATTTATTTATTACATTATTTAATAACCACTTCCATTAATACAAGATCATACCAATTAATTCATTAATTTTTATTTAATGCATCCATATTAACCACTCACATCATGACTATTAATAAATTCAAAAATTAATTACAAAAATTTTCCATAAAAAATTCCTCAATATTAAGCTATCAAAAATTGCAAAAGCCAACCAATTCTATTGAAAATTTCACAATCACCCCAAGTTAATCTATTTACCCAATTAATTAATTAAATATAGGAATACTCAATTTTTTAATATAAAATAAAATTATTAAAATCAGAAACCAATAAATGAATCAAGACTATGGGATTGGAATTTAGACCACATACATCAAGAATAGTGATAATGAACGCTGGCCAATAGAAAACCCCAATATGAAGCAGATTAATTATCCAAGCAGCTGAGAATGATATTTAGATATAAAACCCAAGAGGTGTACATAGTGTATTTGATAGAAGACAATGACATGTTGAGGAGATTTGGTCCAAGACTGAGGTGCACCGATGACTTTCTGTCCATGGAGGAGGTCAATGGAGGTCCTACGGTGAGGAAGTGAGGGTTCCAAAGCAAGGTAGTGAAGGTCATGTGAGTTTGGACTTTTACACAATATTGGAGATGTGTTTTTAATATGATGAGCTTCTTTATTAAATGACGTGAATTCCAATTTTACATCCTGATAATATCGTATCCATTTGACATAAAAATCCCTTCACAACTCTTTAAAGAACAATTAATTTAGTTACATTTATTAATTGCATCACTTATTTATTAAAATATTCTATTAATTTCATGCATAAATTGATCATATTATTGGGTGTTTTAGGGACCTGTACCCTAATACAAAATTAAATATTCAATATTTGTCTTAAAATGATCACCTAGATTTTAGGGACATACTAACACTGCCGGTGTGTCAATCTGACACCCTAAGAAAATGTTTTGGCTAAAACAGTGTTTTCAAAAAAAAAATATTCTCTCATTTTAATATTAATAATAAAAAATACTATTATTTTAATGTAAATTTAATCATTTTAAATTTTTCTTACAACATTCATTAAATGACGACAATAGTTAATAATTTAATATTAACTCCAAATTTTGATTTATTTAGTATTGGCTAATAATTTCAATACTATTTCTTTGATCAATAAAAATTAATCACACATGGTGAAATGTCATTTAACACTTCAGTAAAACAAATATGTAATTACACATGTACATTCCCATTCAATTTGTTTGGATTAAAATAATAAAAATCTAATTATTTAAATATTATTTTTATTAGTAACATTACACTAACAATTGAAAGTTTTTTTATTAATAGATATACACATATTCATTTAATTTCATTTATTTGCGATAAATTATTATATTAATAAAATTTTTTATTTAACATAAAAACAAAAATTAAAACAAATGCATATTTCACATAAAATATATATACTGACTAGGGTAAACCCTCCTTTCCAAACCCAACTCTTATTTCAAATTTCACATATGATGTACTATTTGAGAGAAGTTAATAATATAATATTCAAAAATAGATTAAATAATTAATTAAATATATAAAGGTTTCTTTCACGAGCGAGGCATCTAAACGTCCAATGCATACAAATGTTATTCCCCACCTTGGGTAAACACAATGTTTCAAACAAAATGGTGGCCTCATATTTCTCATACAAATCACCATTTGTTGTGGAATAATTATTAAAAATTAAAAAATGGATTAAATAATTAATTAAATATAAAAAGGTAATTTTTGTGAGGGAGGTATCTGAATGACTAGCATATAGGAATATTATACCCCAGCAAGGATAAAAACCATGTTCCATAAACAACATCGGTCTCATATTAATTGTACGATGCCGAATTTTGGAGTTATTAAATTATTTAGAATAAAATGTGTTTGATTAATATATTATATTTAATATATTTTTTATTCAGTATTCACTAAGTGTTTTTGGGCCACAAAATCTCACACATAACTAAGTCTTAATGTACAAAGATATTCAATTAAATATTTGGAGATTTTAACTCAAACATAATGTTGTTAACGTATTTATCACTTTTTTACAAATAAATAATTGTTTTGTGAATTAAAAGAAAGACAAAAAATCATCTAAAATTTTTAATTTAAAGATTCATACAAAAAATATAACATGATATTTCGATTTCCCCATCATATAAAAGGGCGTCCTAGTGCCATACATCCATGAACCTTTAAGTAAAATTGGGTTCTTACAATCTACAGACATTTGAAACTTCATTAGCCCCTCTTGTTAAGTATCTTAACAACAATATTTTCTATCCACCTCCAATAAATCATGATATCCTCATCTGTAAAATGTAGACTAGGGACCTCACACTATAAATCACCACACATATATTGCTTCATAAGAACAACCTCCATGGGGTCCTATATCCAACCAAAACACATCCATTTAGCTAAGTGTAACGCCATAGCATTCTCAGTTTATCCAGAGTGATGTTAAGGTAGGGGACGTGATAATAAATAATTAAAATTATTCTAATAATTCATCAATGATTACCTTCACCAATCATTTTTTAGTATTTTTTCCTACCATTATCATGCCTCACGGTCAAAACTGAGGTGCCATAACTACCGTTAACCACCCTTTAACTTGGCCCAGTTAAAATGGGTATAGATATGAATTTTCTTCCTTTTTTCATTAGAAACCCATTTTTCTCATCATGTATAATTTTATGATCATTCTCAATTTATTATTAAGAACCTTTCATTTCAATTTATCACGTAATGTAAAATATCTCACGTTTAACATCACACCCAAATCCCATTTTCCCCAGCATACCTACAATGATGCTTTTCTAAAAATAATCAAGAGTCCTTAGAATGATCCATAAAAAATGAACAGTCATGCCATCCAATTACACGAACAAATATCACAAGATTTCAGAAAAAAAACCACATATTAGATCATATTTTTCACCCAAGGTGAAATAATATTCAACTGTAACGGAAAACAACAATAAAAACAATTCCCACCCAGGGTACATGGGTTCTCCCCCATATAGGGGTTGCTACTCCCATGCATGAGATCCATAGGCAAGCCTCGAATATTCCTTGTATCATTTCTACCATTCCCAAAACTAGTAATAAAATCAGAAAGAAAAGAAAACTCATCTAATACCACTTTGTAACATCCTTGAACGGGTGCCACAAAATAGTGCCCCGTGTGGGATGGAAACATGACCTCATGTGCACTTGCCCAAATTCCAGAGCCTGCAGCATAGCTTAGACGGTCTAGTAAGTCAGTTGTTGGGAAACTGTACACTCTTTTATAATTGTATAACTCAGAAGAAATAATAAACAACAACAAAAGAATATATAATAAAAACAATACAAATATCTCAGTATAATCAAACAGTAAATAAAATATCTAACTAAAGTCGAAAAAAATTCCATGCTAATGTATTTATCATGTGTCAAAAATGAAAACTAGAAAATAAAGGCTCCATAGACACCCAAGTGTGTGTTGAATGACACTGATTTTACTCAACCATGTTCTATCCTAACTCAACCATCTAACTCAGGGCAACTGCCCTTATCATGTCCAGAAATCACAATGTCTACTCGGATAATAATATGGTGGCATAAGTAGGGTGTGAGTTGAACTAAGTAGGCTACCGCCAACAATATCTAAAAGAAATCCAATCAAAAACAGTATTTGTAGTTATACAATGAATCAAATTAGAGTAATTATGTTAACAAATACATTTATTCTATCATCCCTTATTTTACTGCATAATCCTCCAGGTTCCCATGGACACCTGTATCTCAATAGCTACTTCAGCCCATTTTGTTGTCTGAACCATTTTGCTTTATAAATTTACATTTTATTTAATCCAATGTTATTTCATTTTATATTTCAATTAAATTAATATCATTTCTATTTGGAACCATAGTCCAATGTCAATTAATGGGTGTATAACGCCATGTCTAGCACCCTCATGAGTATTTGATGCATCTGTTCTTGTCTAAAAACCCATGGGTATTTGTATAATCAAAACATATGAGATAAAATAATATTTTAATGCATGATAGGTGTAGAATTCCATGTCGATCACACAGTGAATATTTAGAGCTTTAGTCCATGACTCATAACCAGCTTCTCAATGAAGAACATACATCACATACATCACATTATTTCAGATTAATCAACATTAATATTTTATCACAATTTTATAAGTTACATTTATCGCAATGTCTCATTAATTAATTCGAAAATTAATTTATCGTATCACTGCAGTAATTAATTCATTAATTAATTAATTACATCATTACATTAATTATTTCCAAAATATATCACAAACATATTCCAATCAATTGATTTTAAAATTAATTAATCACATAGTCCCATTAATTAATTCAATAATTAATTAGTAATACCATTTCATTAATGAATATTAAAAATTGATTAATAAATATCAAAATATCATAATATCATAATTAAATCAATAATTAAATATCTCATTCACAATATCAATAAAATAGAATTAATTATACAATTACTAATCTTGAATCATCTATTTCAATATCAAATAATTAATTCAACAATTATTAACTCAACATATAAATCCAATTACATCATAATTAATTCAACCATTAATTTTTCAACCTTATCAATTAAATATCTCAACCATCCACATTATTTAATTTATCAATTAATTAATATAATTCATTTAATTTCACCTTCATATAAAATAAACTAAATTAATTTACCAATTAATTAATCTGAAATTTTTGTTAAATTCAAAACAATAATATTAATTAATTACTCATTTAATTAATTATTCCGACTCCTCCATTTGCAATATTCAAACAATCCCCATTAATTAATATTGAAATTAATAAAATTAACTCATTCAAGTATGTAAGAACAAAAATAACAATTAATATATTATAAAAAAATAATTAAACTAACACAAATATCTCAACATTGCATCCATTAAATAATTTAAAAATTAATTAATTGAATTTTATCCCGTTAAATATTTACTTAATTATTTAATCTAACTCAGTTACATTAATTAATTGACTAAATAATTGTCCATATCATCCCATATAAATTAATTTATAAATAGTTAATTTGGATTCAACCACCATTCAATTAATCCCCAAATTAATTTCTTTCATCAATTCCATTATTTAGATCGACAATTAACAAATTATGTGACTCTAATTATTTAATTTTATTATTATTTTAAATTATTAAATAATAACATATTTCTATTAATTAATTGGTAAATTAATTAATCCCATTCTTTAATTAAACCAATTAAATAATCAAATTTCATTCTTCATTCTTCAATTATTTATTCTTATTATTTAATTAAATAATTAAATTATAAATTTTTTTTATTAAATAATTATTTAATTGTTTATTCTCATTATTTATTTCAATAATATAAATAAATAAATTTCTCAAATTAATAAATTTATCAATTAATTAATCCTCCAATTCCATTTATTAATTCCCCAATTAAATAAACAAATCCATCATTACAATTTCCTAATAATTAATTCATTACACAATTATTTCATCTATCCAAACTAATCAATCATATGATAGCTATTAATTAATTCCGAAATTAATTTTCAAAATGCAACCATCACAAAATCATCATAATTAATCTATAAATAATTATTTAATCTAACCAACTTTATTCAAAATTTCACAATCCCCCAAATTAATTAATTAACCCTTTTTATTAATTGAATCTAAAAAACACAATTGTTAATCCTAACATAAAATTTCAACAATCACAAACATATAACTAAATTGTGACTATATGATTCCAATTTAGACCACATACCTCAAGAATGGTGATGATGAACCCTCGCTAAGGGAAAACCCAAATTTGAAAAAAAAAATCAATTATGAACATTATGAAGAGTGAGATTTAGATCTAAAACATGAGAGGTGTGGATAGAGTATTCGATTGATGATGGATGTGCGTGGAGGATATTTTTTCTATAAGGGAGGTGCGCCAGTGACTTTTG
This sequence comes from Viscum album, assembly GCA_963277665.1. Taxonomy (NCBI): domain Eukaryota; kingdom Viridiplantae; phylum Streptophyta; class Magnoliopsida; order Santalales; family Viscaceae; genus Viscum; species Viscum album. The sequence goes on from CAUJRU010001403.1 coordinate 69,457, forward strand.
GTCTAAGGGGGAGGTCCGTGGAGGGTTTATGGTGAAGAAGTGAGGCTTCCAAAGCCCTGTAGTGGAGGTGAGGCGAGTCTGGATGATTATAAAATGTTAGAGACATGTTTTAATATGATGTGATTCAGTATTACATGACATGAATACCCTTTTTAAATCATGTAATTTTTTTAACATTATTAGATTAAAATCCTGCCACTACTCATTAATGAACAATTAATTTAGTTACATGTATTAATTTAATAACATATTTATTAAACTATAATATTACATTCATGCATCAACCGATCATCTTATTGGGTGTTTAATTGACCTTTACAATGATACATAATTAAAAAATCTATATTAGTCCTAAAATGACCGCCTGAATTTTAGGGTCACACTGTCGCTAACAGTGTGTCTATCTGACAGTATAAGAATAAGTTATAACTAAAATGGTGTTTTAAAAACGATTGTTTTCACTATTTAATAATAATAATAATAACATAAGTAATTTCAATTATTGTAATGTATCATTCACAATTGGAAATTTTTCCAACAATATTAATCAAATTTCAACAATAATTAATAATTTAATACTAATTCCATATATTCATATATTTAGTATTGAATAAGCATTACAAAATTATGGCTTCGATCAGTAAAAAATATTCACATGTGATAAATGATTTTATCAAGGGTGGATAAGCTTTGATAATTTAATTCTACTATGCATCAGATCTCGATCTGCTGGGGTATAATTTAATGGAATCTAATTCTAATTGGAAAGTATTTTTCAATATGTTCTATGAATATAAGGATGATATTCAAATGGATCATTCCACAAGAAATTTTCATCTCAAACCATGTTTATTCTGTATCTTAGAGTGCGACGATAATTTTTATCCCTTAAATCAGAAACAATCTAATGACCAAATTTGGGTTAGTCTTCATGGTCAACTTTAGTGTATTTTGACCCTTATATTTTTAATTATCTTTCTTCTTATACTGGAATCCATATTGAATGTATAATTTAATGTTTGAATGTGGATGTTACTTGTATGAAATAATTCGTTTTGTTTTCAATTTTGCTGTTGAACGGCCAAATTCCATCATTTTGATTGCTAGTGATCAAAAAATAGAAGTCAAATATGTGTTAGAATGAGTTATTCCCTTCTGTAACATCTGGAATATTGTGGGGAACTCCATTGAATCATATAGAGTGATTCAAAATAAGGTAATGGTGCCACCTATAGTTAAGGAATGGATGTAAATATAAAATTATCCTAAGAAACAATGTGCGCTCCTTGAGAAGAAGTATGAAATTCTTCCATTGAAGTGAGAGTCACAAGCTCTCCCTTTATCTTTAAGGGTATCTTTGAATAAGTCTTGAGTTGAGGTTTTTGAGGAGGAATATGATATTATTTCAAATCTATGGAATTAAATTATTAATGTTATTTATTTTCCTTCTATAATTGCTAATAATTTTGGTTTTTTAACTAGGAAATTTATTAAGATATTACTGACTTGGTTTAAAACATGCATCTTAGTCTAGAAGAGCATTCTCTTTCCAATATTATTGCTAATGATACCACTCATTTAGTTACAATAATAGAGAAAGAACTCTTTCACTAAGACATTTATCAAATTTATGCCCCACTGTCCATTACCTTGAATCAGGCATCTGAATTAAAGGTTTCCATTTTGTCCTTTGAAGGATCTCGCATAAATGCAACCAGCCTATTACAATATGGTTTTTGAAATTATGGTATTTCTATCTATTCTTGACATTCATTAGACTAGGATGATTTCAATACTATTGAACTTTAGGTTATTGCTGGTTCTATGGAATCTATAAATGATATGAATGATATTTCCATTCAGGTTTTGGGTAGGGATGGCACCAATGTTGTCCTGGAGAATGGAATCAAGAAGAAAGACTCAATTTGTGCATCACAACCCTCTAGAAGAGATGATTTAAATTTCAATCAAGTGCTTGAATATAAATGTCCCATGAAATATATACAGGATAAGATGAATATATATATTTCGTCTATAGGTAGGAAGGATACTAAGGTCATTCAGGACAAGAAAAATGAGAAGATTAAGCTAGTTTACATCACCAGTCTGATAAAAAATACAATGGTTCCTATGAAGAAGGCATGTTTACCTCTGAAAATAATAAAAAAGAATGAGTTTGATGGGAATATGTGGGTGTCCATTTCCAAAATTAGTACCAAATTAGAATTTTATTGTGAGTTGGTGAACCTAAAAAATATTGATTCAAATACATATTTTTTTTGTGAGGGGGTGAACCTAAAAATATTAACTCAAAAAAACTTACAAGACTTGAAAATATGGGATTATCTTTTCTAGGTGTGAACAAAAGTTTATTAGAGGGAAGGAATTTAGGGGTTCTGTCTCATTCATCTATTTCTGATCTCCTCCTTCTTGACTCAGGTCCTCCACATAGTACATGTTCCATTTCTATGATGGTATTTAAGAAATCTTGTTCCGTAATTTTTTCCAATAACAACCATCTGGGTCATAGAATTATCTAGTCTAATATAACATATCTCATAAGCACCATTGATGGACCATGGATTATTCATTGGGATTTTAATTCGATTCTTATCCCTAATGAAAAAAGGACATATAAATATTTCTATCTCATTAAGAGAGTTGGTAAAATTCATTATGAAAATGTATCAAATTGAATTCAATGTTGTTGGATCAAAGTTCAAAAGGTCTAGGATACATCTTAAGGAAATGATTTCTAGTAAAACTGATCAGACCTTTGGGAATGAGTATTCTTTCTGATTTTGGGACTCCATCCCTGTATTGAATTTATCTCAGCTCAATTATGATCATCACCCTAGCAGGGTTGATCTCACAGTTATATATTATAAGAAACCCTTTACTTATTTAATTAATAAGTCTTGGGATTTACAACATGATTGGGTTAATATTTTCAGTGATTTTTGTGGTTCAGTGCATTTTAAAGGTAATGTTTTTTATTGCATACTCAAATTAATGATTCCCAAGGTAATCTCAAACAATGGAGTATGTTTTGTTTTAGTCACAGTGAAAAAGATATCACTAATAATGAAACCTCCCTTAGGTGTTTTCATGAGCAATGTACCCGTTATTATTTCTCTAGTAGTGTCTTGTTGGAAACAGAGTTGACTTTTAAACTCAATAATCTTCTCAACATGAATTATTCCATTCCAAGATCAACATTCATGTAAAACAGGCTCGAGTATGGGGATAAGAATTATATATTTTTTACTATCTCAAAAGTGATAATAAAATGTCTTGGACTATCTCCTTTCTCTTGAGTAGAGATAATTTGTTTAATAATATATAAGATCTTTCTGAACAAATTACTTCCTTTTTTAATGGACAATTTAATGGATGTAACATTATTTTTTCTCTTTTAAGAATTACCTCTATTCCCATGGAACAAGAGATTAAGGCTGTAGTGTTTTGAATCATGCCTAACAGTTGTCCCTATCTTGATGGTTTTAGAAACATATTTTTTAGAAATACTGGGAGATTATCTGTTATGATGTATACAAGGCTGTTATTCATTTTTTTAGAGTAGCACATCTATGTCGAGGTTTAAATGCTCAATTCCTTTATTTAATTCCTATATAATATAATGCCAATTAAATCCTCCTTTTTAGGTCTCCCTCTTTAATCAATACTTTGTTCAATTTTAATACAAAAATTCTTGATATCAAATTGGAGCATATAACTAGTAAATTTTTTTCATCAAATTACTTTAATTTTATCAATGAGTGATTTATCTAGGATTGTCTCATTTCTACATCAAAGTGTGCCAATCTCCTCAAAAATCATATCATATGAGGGAATTTTTCTCTAAATATTTATGTTAAAAAGGATTTGTACATGATGGTTTTGTAATTTATGTTAAAAATAATTCACATGTTTGTCTTAGATGATACTTTTATTGCATGGATAAAGATTATTTTTGAATCTTCTAATGTTTCTATTCTTGTGAATGGCTCTGTAAAGGGTATTTTATCTTGTTCTATGGGGGTTACATAGGGTGATCCAGTCTCTTCTATTATATTCTCCAACTCTGAAGATTATCATAGAAGATTATTTTCCATAATGTATACTAATGGGAACTTGAAGGCCATTGGTGCGGGTAGTGGTATTTCTTCACCGAATCATCTTCATTAGGTGGATGATCTTATTTTCTTCATTCAAGGTACCAAGATAAACATTCAAAACATCAAGAATGATCTTTTTCATTATGAGAAGGTCTTTGGTCAATAGGTTTGTTAGAGATTATCCATTGTTTATTTTTGTTAGAATAAATCATTTTTAGGATAATTGATATTATTAATGAATTGGGGATTATGGGAGCAATATTTCCCTTAAACTATCTTGGGGTGAATATTTTTTAGGGTTGTCCAAAGGATTGTCATTTTTCTGGAAATCTTGTTCAAATCAAAAAATAATTATCTTCTTGTAAGGGAAAATCCCACCCCATGTCAGGTCTTGTGTGCCTTGTCAATGATGTTATTACATATAAATTGGTCTAAACATTTATGTTTAATAAGTGGAAAGATTATCTTATTATTACAAATAATGTGGCCATTAATAACATCATTTTTTCCGATAGTATTTTTTAAAGAAGATTGGTCATCGTGGATTTTATTAATTGTTGCATGACTTTTGAGATGTGGGTAATGGTTTAAAATAATGTATAATTTTTAATCTAGCCTTGCATGCATCTTTTATTTAAGGGTTGGTTAATAAAAATTTGTATGCCACTGATTTTATCATATCTAGGTTTATATGTAAGATAATTTCTGGTTTCTCTAGTCATTTGAACTCCACAGTTTGACCCACTCTTAAGAAATTGTTTCCCCTTATTAAAATTAATTATCTCTAGTCTATCATTAAAGACTAATCACTTTAGTTCTGGAGGTATAATTGGAATGGTTCTTCTTTTCCAGATTCTCTATGTCAATAGGTTCTTAACATTGATCTTGATATTTCAATAATGGATCAAATTGTGGACATGTATGATGTTCTGTATCATATTAAACAGGTTTTCAAGGAATATTACATTCCATTTGATGGTGATTTTTTTATTTGAGAGGTGATTTCTTCAAGTAATCATCCCTCAATGACTTCTTATTATCAATCCATATCTCTTATTTTGTGTCTTCAATGGTTAGTAAATTTCAAAATAAACATTCTTCCTCCATCTTAGTATACACTAACATGGGAGATTGTTCATGGTAAACTACCAACTAACAATTTTCTCCATGATCAGGGAGTTTCTTTGTGCTCTATTTGTGTTATTTTCCATTAGAACTGTGTAAACATGGACAATTTATTACTATGTTTTGTTACATTTTCAACTCTGTGGAAGCCCATGTTTTATTTGTCTGAAGTTTGTTAGTTCGGTTATGTCTCTGTACGGGACCCAATTGTAGGTATTTTTTTCTTCCCCATTCCCCATTTAAGTAGTTTTTCATCCAGGTTATAGTGGTGGAATTAATAAGCAACATTTGGATAGCAGGAAATACGTGTCTTCATAAAGGGATGACATTCAACCCCCAATTTACTTTGGATGGAATTTTTGCTGCTCTGTGGAACTTTAATACCCCTAGAAAAGTATATCATTGGATCTTAATTCATAACTTTTCCTTTCTCAGACATTTTAAGAATAAGGGTAACATTCATCCTCTATTGGGAACTATGGGGGTATTTTGGAAATATACTTTTATTGGATGGACAAAGATTAACATTGATGTTTATTTTAGAGGTAATCTGGGACCATTTGTATATAGGGCTATTTTTCAGAATTGTTCTAGGGATGTGGATGGTTGTTTCTATGGTTCTTTTGTAATTGTCTCCTATTTATAAGAGGTTATTCTAGGTGTTATGGTTTCTTTAGATCAAGCTAAATAAGGAGTTCTGAATAGTATTTGGTTGGAGTGTGATTCATCTATTATTGTTCATGCTATTAGATCTTATTTTGATCATACTTTCTAGAGACTTGTTAACTAATAGATTTCGTGTTTACAGTATGTCTCATCTATTTTTATATTATCACTAATGTTTTTAGGGATTGAAATGCTTTTTCTGATAGTCTTTCTAACAAAGGTGGTGATAGGAACAATCTTATTTAGAAAGGTCACCTTTATTTGGATGTTTTCTCTATTTTTAGGGGCAAATGTAATTTTAATTCTTGTTGACTTGTGTGATTTTTGGTTGTTTTTCATTAAAAGGGGACCTATTTCCTCGATAGTGTTCAACTTATTCAAAAATAAAATAAATATAATAATACACTTATTCATGTAATTTCATTAAATTATGATTTATTATTAAATTAATAAAATTAATCATTTAACATATATTTAAAAAAGAAACAATTTCCCATTGCGCATAAAATTTTTACAATAACTAGGGTAAACCCCCATTGTAGACTGAATAGTGGTCTTAGATTTTCCATATGATTCTCCGTTTGAGAGATTTTAATTGTTAAATTATCAAAACAAATATTAAATAATTGATTAAAAATAAAATTCTTTTTTTGGGAGTGATACATCCAAACGTCCAACGTATACAAATATTATATCCCTCCTAGTGTAAACACCCTATTAAGAACACAATGGTGTTCTAAGATTTACCATATGATGCACCCTCTATTATATATTTATTACTTAATATTAAAAATATAGAATAATAATTAATTAAATATGAAAATGATTATTTTCATGAGTGAGACGCCCAAACATCCAACACATACAAATGTGTTGTCCCTATTATGGTAAACATTATGTTCTATACACAATAGTGGTGTCTGATTTCTTATATGATGAAACATTTTAAATTTATTAAATTATTTGGTATAAGGAGCGTGGACTTAATATATTATATTTTATATATTTTTATTCAGTATTCACGGAGACATTTCCGGCCATGAAATCTCATACACAACATAGTGTCAAACTCCAAAAATATTCAATTGAATATTTGAAGACGTTAACTAACATTTAAATACGTTAAGACATTTATCAAAATTTGACACTTAAATCATTTTATTGGGAATTAAAACCATGAAAACCCATATTCTCTAAAAAAATTAAATGTGTCTTTCCTAAATAAGGATGGAAACATTCAGTGTAGTTAATTTCTTACATTATCATTTTATTATTACACCTCATAAATCCCAATTTCCATAATAGTGTCAATTAAATTATAATAAATTCACTATTCACATTAGATAAAATTGATGTTGTAATTTTTATACATTAATACTAATTTTTTTCTTAATAAGAAATACTTTTTTTCTAAATTCACTTCATATATGTGGAAAAATGTTTTTTAATGATAATCTCAACGACCTAATGAGAAAATTTGTTTTTAAAGTGAAAATGTTCAAAATTTTATAATGTTTTTATATCAAAATTCAACAATAAATTTATTTCAATGTCCTATATTGGATTAAAATTTTAATGTTTATGTAATTTTATTTTAAAAACCACTATAAATATATTCTACCTATGTAAAATATTTAAACAAAAATGATGTTTTCAATTACAATTTACTATTTTTCAATATTTTTAAAAAAATCATAATTTTCCTAAAAATATAATAACTTACCCTATAATAAATTTGATATAAATAATTTAAATATGATTTTATTTTTTTAAAATTATTTTTTTATAATTGATATAAAAAATTAACAATGTGTGAAAATATGGAATAAATGTCTATTTAAAAAGTATAGTTTTCTAGAAAACATTTCTATTTATCATAAAATATTATAATTATATTACTTATCAATAGATAACTTATATTATTGTGAAAACCACAAATATTCATAACATAGTTTTCATTATTATTCCCTCCATTCTAATTTCTAAATAAAAACAATCATATTAAATAATATTATTCATAGTATATTTCTGTTCAGTAAAACTCAGTCTTTTATGTACCGTATGCTAAACTCTATGTTTCATGAATTATATGCTATCAATGAAATTTAATTTATTCTAAATGGAATATATTTTAATTAAATTGGGTGTTATTTTCTAATGTTATATTGGTTTTGTGTGTCATAAATGTTATCAAATACAATATTCATCTATTATAATTTCAGGGTGTTATATTGGTTTTTGAATTCTTACCACTAGATGTTTTCAATAAATTATATATATATATATATTTAATCTATTTAAAAACCAATAGATATATATCTAAAATAAATATTTCAATAAAATGGTTTCTATATTGATTCATTATTTGATAATATTCATTACTTATTCTTGAAAAACATGTCTAAAACCACATTTTCCCATATGTTATGAACATATTTTTCCTTAAAACATATAGTGCTCAAAATAACATATTAGATAATAATGACACTCCTTCATTCAACACTAATATTTTATAATAACTATACATTATTTTCTCATAAATTAATTTATGAATGTTTTTATATTTTTTGGTGTTTATGGATGATAATGACTCTTTCTATTTTTTTTTGCAGAAATAAAGCATAGGGTCTCATTTTGGACGTTTTATATATCAATATTTAATATAAACTCATCCAAAGGAATTTCACAATAAAAAAATATAATAAAATAATGTCTGGTGAAATATTATATAATTATTAAAATAAAAAAATATTATTAGTCTAGATTAATATTTTTTGGGTTTTTTCATAAATGAAATCATTCAATAAAAATCATAATCCATTGGTGACATCATATACCATTCTTGTAGAGTTTATATATAATACACACTAGTATCAAGTCTTGACTAAATTCAAAATATAGAATCCCATAATATTGATACATTTTTTCCATTATAATAATTATATCAAAATTATCAAATTGGCACATTTTCATTTACATATTTTTTTGTTAAGAATACATTATATAAAATAAAAATTAATGTGTCATTCGTCATTATGAATGTAAACCACCTCATTAGTTTTGAAATCATATATATTATGCTCCAATGTAACTACGACTCCCACCGTGCTTAGTAAATAATAGTATTCATATGAAGATTCATGTGAATCTAAATCCATAATCCATATATGTTACGTTTATGCCCACTGTATTCCAAGATATATTCTTCCATTATAGAAATATATTCATTCTTTACTATATGACAATATAATTAGAATCTATATATTTTTTAACTAATATGTAAATTAGTGTTTTATATTTTATATAACTAATTCAATCATTTAAAAAAGAATTTATGGAAAACAGAAGTCATTGTTTCTTTATATGCTCTTATCATATCACAATTGATATGGTATCCATTAGTAAATATAGTTTGTATATGGATAATTTTATCTCATTTATTTTAAAACCATCTCGTAGGAAATATAATGGAGTATTTTTAATACATATAATACTCAACATTGATCATCCCTCTACTAACAACATGAAATTTAAATATTAAAGGAAATTTGTGTTTGGAATTTTTTTATACCAAATTTACGATCAATTAATATTTAGATAATATGTTCTATGAAAATACATATTATATATTCCAAAATCATTACCAAGAACACTCATTTATTTCACAAATTATTTGACAATTTTAGAAATAAATATCATGATGGATTTTAATTTATCAGCAACTTTAGAAATGTTAACATGGTACTATTGAATCGAACACTAATAAATTTGTGATATATGTTTATTTAAAAATTATTTTTATCCATAATAATCTTTTAGATATTATACATTGTACCTCAATGGTATTGAGACTAAAATAATATATATGGGTATAAAAAATTCAACAAATGCATGTTTTATATGACAGATTAATATATTTCTACAATCATGTAAGAGTATTATATTTTGTAGTCACATTTCATGAAATTGATATCTGTGATTCAATATATACTAAACCATTCGTTCATTATTAAATAAAATTAATTAAAATAAATAAAAATGTCAAATAATATCTTTTTGTGTCAATTTGGACACCAGGATAAATGTTTTATTAAACATAATTACAAACAACTAGCAATCAATTTTGAAAATGAGATGTATTGAGCTCTGATTTTCTTATATCAAATTCTACCTCTCTCATGTCCTTATGAGTTCACTCTATAAACATTCAATTCATGATCATTTACTAGTTTAAAAATTTTTATTTTTGTACTAATATTTTATTTAATCTATATATGGTTAGTATAATATTGATGAATATTACTAAACTGCATGATACTAATTCCTTATTCAATTTATTAAAATTTAATCTCAAAAATCCAATCCTTCTACATAAAATGAATCTACCCCTAGGAATAACCTCAATATGGGTTAGTTAATCTAGTTAATGGTATTTAGATTGAATGGTCTTCTCCAATTGGGATCTTGTAGTCCCATGATATGTTGAGTGGATTCCCCAATCCTAAAAACATGATGCCAATTTCCTCAACTCTTTCCACTAACATACAGAATGTCTAGATAGGGAAACTATTCTTGTTTTGAAATGTTTAATTCAACCAAAAAATTATTATAACTACCCTTATAAATGTATTTTTACCAACAGTGGTTGGTCAAACACTTAATTATTTTTATTTAATTCATGATAAAGTAATGGAAGTCTATGCCATATTTTTAATAAACTAATTTATTCTCTTTTAATATGTGTGAATTTTATCTTCTTATACACTTACTTGTCTTGTTAATATTATGTTCATATTACATTATTTTTTAATAATTATTGAATAAACATTTAATCCTTTTTCATTTATTTAAATTTCATCTTTTTAGATTAATTCAATTATTTCTGTGACTATTTAATTAAAAAAATAATATAAAAATTTAATATGATATATATATATATATAAATTTAAAAATAAATTATCTTGATATTGTCTAATATTTTATTTATTTAGTGGAAAAAATCAACCAATGACCAAGGTACATACTATTTGTGTTGGTATTGGAATGATTTGTTGTATTCCTCAGAACCACTTGTTTATCACCTATGTTTTTATCATATTTGTTCCATATTTTACATTAACTATAAATAATTGTATAATATTTTTATTAATATTATTTATAACTCACATGCCAATGAGACCAACCACATTATTGACTAAGGGAACTTCATAATAAACCTTAGACACATAATTCCAACATAATGAAGGAGGGATTGATGAATCACATGCCATCAAATTTTATTATATAATTAATAATTCAAAAACCATGATATAAATTGAAATTAATTATACAAACTCATACACAGGTATTTTTTCCTTTATGATTAGTCATACATGATAAAATATAAGGATAATGTGAACTGGGTAGAATTTACTTATATTTATTTTTTGTTATTAAGATAAAGGCGTTTTTATTGATTATTTAATAAATTTGTCAATTGGTTTTTTTTAAATTAAGGACCATTTGAATTATAATATACGTAACATTTATAATTTTATTCTGGAAAAATTAAATGTTAGAATAAATAACACTAATAATCAAAGTAAATTAATTCAGTGTTTTTAGTTCATTTAAAAACACTATTAAATTTTCAAAACTCAACAGGTTCCATGTAATTAATAATTTAATTTAATTTTGTTATCTCCTTTATTGGGACTCTACACAAAGATAATATATTATATACACGTATTTTATCTCTATTTCCCTGTAACTAAGAGTGAATCTTGGGCCTACCAGATGTGTCTTTGATTGAAAATTGATTTGTTCTTTCAAACTACATAATATGTATCACACTAATCATTTTTTCATGAAACCTACTAGAGGACATGATATATTCATCATATATTGGACCAAAAACCATGTACCCCAGCTACAGACCTTCTATTCTAATAGTTATGTGCCATTATATCCCATTGAATTACTCGATATTTGTTTCAAACATGATAAATGATGAACTGCATGCCATGTATAGTAGAAAAACTTCAAGTATTTCATTATGTAACCAATTAGTTTGTGTCGTAGAGTGATTGAATATTTATTTAACAACATTATTTTTGTTAATTTAATATTTATACCATGTATTTTGAATGATATTTATGTCCTCTTCATATTATTTAATCCGATTACCCGTGTTCTATATTGATTAGGTATATATGTGATGTCTAGTAAATTCTACTTGAGTAGTTACCTCATAAAATGTCATGTAACCCTAAACAAGGGTGGGTGTGGTAAACTTGGGTACATGATGTGTACTCCAACCACAAGTAGTGTAACATAGACTTATTTATAAAAATTCATATAGCATACTGATGGAATATCTACATATTATTTAGGAGTTCATGAAATATAAAAAATATATTAATCATGAATAATTAAATTATAATTTTTAATATTTTTAAATTAAAAATGAGTTTAATGAATGAAAATTATAAAGTGAAAGTTATAACCACTATTTATGATAATATATCAAAAATAAAATAATAAATAAATAATTTATTTCAGGACTCGTATAATACTAATGTAAGATTCCAATTATTGCTGATTCACCTTGGTGGGTGATAAAACAAAAGTTTTTTTTAGATATGATCGATCATTCTCATATTGCACATGATGTGAATTATTAACGAATGAAATTTACACAATATGATATTTTCATTATGAAGACCAAACCTAATACATAATTATTATACAATAAATTTAATATTTAAGTATATTGGGTCTATTGAATGAATAATTGACATAAGGATATTTCTTAGATGACATTTTTTGTCATAAAAAACAATTTTGGAATTATTTCCATTTTGAAAAAATGATACAAGAGTAAAATCACTCAAGAATTGATCCAAATATCCTCTAATGACCTTCGAATGACAAAAAAATAACCAGGTGATTTTGTGGTAGAATGGTAATTTATTGTTGTTTGTATTGATCAATTCAAGTTCCCTCCAGTTTGAAGAATTTTCTCTTGTTCTTATCTTTCTTGTGAGGATAGGAGAAAAATGAATTTAAGTGATAAGTATATTGTGATCAATGATTCTCACCTCCCAATTTTTAGATTCATCTTACACAATAAGAATTATAATCTAATTATAATATTGTGGTTTAGGTTAAAATATTATATAATCTAACATTTGACCTTATGTAATGTAATAATCATTTTAAAACCAAAATCAATATGATAATAATTATATTATTGTTATTTTATGATGTTCACTAACAAGAAAATTGATATTTATTATTTTAAAAACATATAAAATAATATTTACAATGAGGCGTGATCGTTTTATTCTCAAATTCCACCTATTTTATTGAATAAAAAATTAATATATAATTTTAAATTTCATTCATAATATAATATTTATTCGACTATCGAGTGAGTAAATATTCATTTCATAATCAATAAAAAATGTAAATTAATTTCATTCACTATATATTAAATAAATAAATAATTTATTTTTATGATAAATAAAACTCGAATAAAATTATTTCTTGTCCATGACAATAATATATATTTTAATATTTAAATTATTCATATTTATTGGAAACACTTAGTCTCTGACCCTATAGTATTCCATCTCATTGGTTTATTTTGGGATTTTACAAAGTATTATATTAATTTCTAACATTTGTTTATGTAATCCAATTGAAATTATATAATGTTTCAACATCGACATCCACATATGAGTTCTTATAGTTTAAAATAATCCATTTTTCTAATATTTCATCGATTTGGTCCCACATATGTCCCATAATAATATTTTCTTGATACAAGTATCATTAACTCGCAAAACTATACTTTTCATTACACCATGGAAAAGTAATTTAATGTGATGGTTCAACTGAAATAAATTGTTTGATAATGAAGCATTCATAAATATATAAGAGACAAGTAATTCCTCAAATTATCCTTTCAAAATATGCTCATCCTGACACACTTATGATATCCTATATTCCACAAACACATGGAATTATAGTTTTAGATATTAAATTTATATTCATGAGTTAAGACATGTATTGATAATAATTCTAATGCTTATTCACCAATACATGCACTCACATGTAAAAATATGCAGTGACATGTAAACAAACAGAATTCTTACCGGTATTTATATTCTTCTTATCACCCATATTTGATATTACTAAGTAGGATCATCATGAGAAGAATTATCATACAATTATGAGTAATAAAAAATAACAATATAATTATAATATTCATTATTATAGAATAATTTACAACTATAGATGAATGTTAATGAATATTTTCATGGGATATCAAGGTTCTTTTCATAACATGGAACATCTATTACCATGTTAATGAGGCAAATACTATTGGAAATTGTCCCATGAATGTAATATAAAACATTTTTAATTTCTAATAAGAATATTTATATTAATATTAACATCTCTTAATATAAATTTAATAAATATAAAAAAATGTTTTTCTTGGAAACTAATGCTTAATTTAATGATTGTCTTGGTGGGTATCCCTGAATCATTATCTCTATGATAATGATTTTGGAACACTTTTTCCAATCAGTTATGACATGAACATAATATTGTTTCAAACACACATATGTCATTTTATTCATTTACTTTTTTGATTTATGACATATAAAAATCCAAGGATATATTGATTAAGAACAACGTGTCACTGATTTGAAATATTATAAATTCTTTTCTAGATTATATGTTTTCGCTGAATGAATTGATTTTTAGAAAATATACTTTTTTTTCTTAATGTATATTAATGTACAAGGAACTAATAATGCTAATACATAATTTTATAGATAATGTACTAATTTTCATCCTAATAAACTATTTGTTTCCATACCTTGAGTGAATAATTCCTCTAATATTCATAATAAAAATTAACAATGCATGAATCATAATTATATTACAAATGAGAAATTTAGGGAACTATTGTAAGGTTATTAACCCTTGTATCCCATATTTGGAGGGTCGCGTTAATAAATTTCAATATGATACATGGAATTGCATCTTAAAGGAATTAATAGTTCATTATTTTTGGTAATAAAAATACATACATGAAATCAAAGTCACGATTTAAAATATAGAAATCAAAAAAATTCATGTAGAATTCTATATTTCCCATTATCATATCCTTACATATCAATCATAGAACACATTCTAGTGTCCTGAGAATATAAAACATAGAAAATTGGTTTACATATAATGTTAGTAATGCTAAGATAACATCATTAGCTATCATAAATAAAAAATAATACTCAATATAGAAATGTAATTAACTGAAAAACATTCCATTTAAACAAGAACATTATCATGATGTTTAATAAATAAGTGATGATCAAATAATGTAATTAACATTATCAAATGAAAATGAATATTGCCTATATATATTATGAATAATAAAATAATCATGTATAATCAATAATTGATCACTTAATAAAGTAATTCATAATTCTAGACAACTGAGATATACTGTCACAACCTTTCACAAGATAGACTATAGCTTTGGGTAATCCCATATTTATGTTTTCCAACTGATTTTAATCATGATATATACTTACTCTTCAAAGAGATATATTATTTCAGACTCACATATCACTTAACATGTTCAATTAATTCCTCATATGAAAGGTGTAAAACATATTCAACATATACATTCTTATTTAAAAATAATCTTATAAAATAGTAATAGTTACACCCAATCAATAATCATAGTCGTAAAACATGATGAGTAATATATCAAATGCTGGGGAAATTGCAAATTTCCAGAAAAAAAATTATAAACAATCTATAAAAATAATAAGTATGTTGTCATTACAACATATGCCCTATAGATATATATAGAATTAGGTTTTTTGGATGATGAATATATACTTCATGAAATGAACCTTTCAAATAATCTTCATGAAAATAACTTTTACACATTAAAAACTAATAATTAAATCTCAAAATTTAAATAACATTATGTAAAATGAAATTCATTAAAAATAATATTTGAATAAGATAATGTAATGTTAAATATATTGATTTTCTATTATAGCGGTAAGCTCTATTCATGTCGAACACGTTAAATAAATGATTCATTTCATATTCTTTTTGTAAAATACAACTAGGACATGTTTGGAAAACCCCATGAATACACCATTAAAATAAAATTTAAATAAATAATCAAGTTTATAACATTATATAATAATTAATTTGGATAAAAGTAAAAAAAATTCAAATTTTTTTAGAAAACATGGATTCATATGAAAATTAATTTTTGACCAAAAAACTAAATAACATTAACTTTTCTTAAAAAACATTTTATATACAACGTGAATTAAAAAAAATGTTAAAATTGAATAATTAAATGGAAATATAATGAATAAACATAAGATATGAATATATTTTGGTCAGAATAAATATATTACAAATATTTCGTTCCAAGGGAGACTAAATCAATAACAATCTCGAATAATGGTGGGATTAGGAAATAATCCATTACATCGTGGTTCATGTTTAAATTATAACACACATAACAAAATAAAATCAAACGCATTATTAAATAACTTAAACATATTTATATTTATTTTATAAAATTAAATTTGACTATCATATACACAACAAAATGTAATAAGTGGTGAAAATGGAATATGTCACATGGAACAAAAATTTAGATTATAAAACCTTACATCTAGTTCTACTACCATCATATGTGTCCTCAATTCCATTATAATAAATATATTTTTATTATAATTGTACCGTATATCCATAATAATATATTTCGTACCATATATTGTTCATTTATACTCTTTTATGTCTTTATTATTTACAATACATAGTCAAAACCACTTTTAGGCTAATAATTGATTCTTTCTTCTTATATATTCGGGTTCGGTAATTTTAGACCTATTATATTGATTAGGGTTATATAATATACATACGTTTCTTTATGATAAATATATCATATATATATATAATATTAGAATTTAATGTTATTCAGAATAGTTCGAGATATAAAATTGATTAAACAATTGGTGGATAATGTATAGAGTACATATGCATGGACATTGCTTCTATTTTTCTAAATGGGTGTAATGAATCGAATCAAATATTAAATACTAATTGAAGAGTATTTTTTATTAATATATTTAAATTATATTAATCAAATACATCATTATTAATATCTTTTTACAAATAAAATGAAAAACATTTCACATCCCCTTGTCGAAGCATTAGTCCACATGTATGCATGAGTGATGTTATTTATTCCAATGGATGGGAAAGAATTGTGTTACATGTTATATTAAATATAAATATGTATTTATATGTCCAAAATAAAAAAATATATTTATTTACATTATCCTTAATACCATCCATGTTAAGCATAATCCAAAAATAGATCATACTGCTTCGTGTGATGGTAGTCTGATATACACATGAGGAACATTGTCATATATCGTATGGAATGATATTTAAGAAGTTATATGGGATAAATTTATTCAATAGTTATACTAATTTAATAAAAATCATAAATATATCATTAATCCACCATTTTATCTAGCCCTAAAATATGGTAATGGAAAACAAATACATAGGTTTGTGAGGGGGTTATTGCTCATACATACCATTGACGATATCATTTCACATTTTATGGATGTGGAGATATTTATGAAATTTTAAATTAAAATTAAAACATTTACATATATAAGGGATAATGTGTTTTTATTTTTATAGTGTAACACCAAAATAAGTGGATGAAAATATAAACCAAATATGCACATTTTAATAATTTATCTCTTCTATGGAGACCAAATTTAGGTTTATACATAATTATTTCATAAGAGAGATTAAAATTTTTACTAGGACTATAGTTTATGGGGTTATAATTTTCAATTATATTTTGATATGTATTCACTAAAAAAATCGTTTTGGAAGTGTGGATAGGTGAGGAGAGGGGTGTCATTTTATAATTTTGGGAGAGGACACACATGAATTGTTTTAAAAGAAAAAGTTATACACGCATTTTTATTATCAAAACACCCTAAAAAGGGTATTTATAAAAACAAATAGATGATATAAGGTCCATATATATCCATATAATGGGTTTTTAAATGATTATATATAATTAGTTCACTGTATTTTGAGATTATTACCCTTATTAACTATTTTTCCTCAACCACGACAATTTGGTTTTAATATTTTTACTATTAATTATTGTAAAAAACAAATTTGAACGTTTCAGTTAATATTAATTATGATTATTCCGAATGTGATAGTGATTTTCCCAAATTAAATTTCAGTACTGGTAGAATTTATTTTAAAATAATCACAAGAACATAATGAAAAGATGTATAAATGTAAGGTATTTTTCAAGGAAAATGATATCGTATATTAAATGTATAGTTAGAAATAATAATTATATAAATGTAAACATTCTATGTAAATTTTATTATATATAAATTTAATTTAAATTATTCCTCATTAAGGGGTTATTTTGATTAATCTAAATGTATAAAAATTATGTACTTTAAAACAATTTTCATGAACAACGTGTTTTTAAACACAAAAGTAGACTTATATTAAAAACAACTATAAAGGTGACTGGAATTTAATTAATTTAATAAAATAACGATAAATAATTGTTCTGTTTCCTTGAATCAATTAAAAATCGTAATCATAATTTTTAATTATTCAATTTTTTGTAAATAAATTAAAGTTTAAAAAATATTACTTTTTCCACTCTTTATATAAAAATCAATATTTTATTAAAATTACCATAATTTCACCCAATCATAAATTTTATATGTTGATTTAAAAAATTGTTTTCATTTTTAAAAATAATGTTTTGTAATTTGTAAATATTAATATTAAATTATTCACATAGTTCATTATTAAACAACTTTTCTGCAAAATACATGTTTTTAGATAACACAGATTCTTATTAAAATTTTTCATATTTTATTCCTAATAATTAGATAACCATTGAAATATTTTATACTTTTATAAAAAATATAAGGTTCATAATTTATTAATTATTACTCATAAAAAAATCATAATGTCTCTGTTATAATTCAATTTTTATAGAAGAATATTTTAATATACTATCACCATTCTTTTGAACAAAGTGTTTCATGAATCGAAAACTATTGAAAAGATTGAATTTATTTAAAATGAAATATATAATAATTCATCTCGGTATTATATTCACTTATGATAAAGTTTGTTTGTGTCATATATTCTAACAATCAGGATGTTATTATTTTAAAATTTTTAGGTGTATCATTCTACACACCTCAAATAAATTATATTGATGAAATTTTATATTAATCTCGGTAATCAAGGGTTTGAAATTTGAGAATACAATTGTTATAAACTGATATCTAAAAATGGTTTATAAGACATCCACTTCTTTAGATTCAATTTAAATTATAATGGTTATCTATAATAACAGATAAATATTTCAAATTAAGAAAACATTACATGGAAGTAAAAACATGCACAATGTAAAAATTTCAAATAATTATAGAAAGATATGTCAATCCTTGATCAAAGAAAAATAAATGATCAAGAACATTTGAAATCAACATATCCATAAATCTATAATGGGTTAATGTACCATCGGTTTAGCATATATAATGTTTCTATTATGATGATTTTGGTTCAATAACATTTTCTTATTGTTGAGGAATTCAATTACCATCTACACCAAGAACATAAGGAAATATTCGGACATGATATCAATTTATTTAATAGAAAAAATTTAATAATTTTTTTATTCTTAGATCACTTCATACATCATGTCATTCTTCGTGACATAAATATCCCAATTTAATTTTGCAATACTAAATTCCTAAAAATTAATTTTATATGATCATTAGATCCAAAAAATAATAAAAACACATTCACTATGAATTGAGATATTTTACAAAACATGAATTGTTATCAAAAGTTGTATAATAATAAATAAATCTCTAAATCATCCAAAATAGCCAAAAATTTATAATTAATGCATTTAAAAAATATTTAACATTAATAATACTCCATAATATGTCCAATAAAATTTAATGTCCACAAATTTTTATGGAAGACAACTAAATTTAAAAATTGAATTTTACATTCCCCTAAGAAAATAAAGTTTAAATTAATTTCACATTCATATCATGTGAATACCTATATTAATTTAAAACCTTATTTAATACATGCTTTCTTCTAAAATTAATCTCATGTTATCAAATGTATTCTGTGAGAACAAAAATGAATTAAACCACAGTAACGATATCATAAACCATAAACTCACTAACCAAGTATAAGGTCACCAATACTATAAAAAATATTTCTGTATTATTATTATCAGAATGTAAATAACATATTAAGGGTTGTATTACCTCAATCATTAGTTTTCAAAAAAGTTCACCTTTCCACTGAATAACTTTTCATGGTACCATTCTACACATGGTTTAAAATCATTAATGAAATACTACAATAGTATAATCTAAATATGTGCAATGATTTTTATATTTATAATATAATTTATAAAATACAACTACAAAATAATTATTATAGTCCCTACACATAAAATAAATCCATCAATCCACATCCATTATACAACATTAACCATGTTTCTTCATCTTATTACTCATTAATTACTTACAGTCATATTTCATTTTAAGTGTCATCATCAAATTAATAAAATATTATTATTCAAAAAACCTTGTTGTTCTTCTTCCTGATCATTACTGCTAGCAAATAGAAATTCATAATACTCACACATTCCATATAAAACATATTCAACCAAGAATGATCAGTTTTAGAGACAATTATTCTAGTCTATTGCATTGATAAATTTTTTTACCTTTTCCTTTATAAATTATATTATTTTCACTTATTTAACCCACCTTAAACATTTTCCAATAATATTTTGAAATTAACACAAGTTATTTTTCCCACATTGCCAACATAAAGACTAATAAATATTCATTCCTCCATCATCTCCACCACCAAATATCTCAGTGAACTCTATCCTTATATTCATTTTTTAGTTCAAGAGTTGTTTATGGTTAATGTTTTTATCATATATAATGATAAATAGTTTGGAATAATAAAAATATCCTTCAGTCTAGTCTTCAACCCATTTAGTTTCTTGTTAATTTTATTAATTGCATGCAATGTTAATAAAATTGCATCTGGTTCAATAATTCAAAAAACTAAAAAAATCATAGTATGAGAAACAATAATACAAGTGGGGAATCATATTTTCTTGAATAATTAATGATCACATCCCCCAATTATGATACCTTATTATAAATTTATGAATCCTATTGTTTAACCTATTCCATTCATGGTCACCATTTATCTTAATTTTTCATGATTGATAATATAAAAAATTTAAATTAACCAAATCATACCCCATATGATTGCCAAATAAGGTTAGTTGTAAGCCCCATTTTCATGAACTAAAAAACACATGAGTTAAAAATTAAATACCTTTTTTATATTTATTACTCCTTGGAACAATTATTATAGAAATGTGTCTACTTTTATTTCCTAGAAAGAGTTACAATACATGATAAAAAAAATATATACTTTACCAAAACATTTGTATCTCGTTATTTTTATAGAATTATCATCAATATTAGTTATAGGGTAATATTCCCTAATCATTGTTTTCCATAATCTAGTTTACATGTTTTCTACTAAACATCACCATATAATGTTTGTAAAGACAACTGCCCTATTAGTCTATAGTAAGTGGGTACATTTTACATTGGAATAACGTACAATGATTAACATCCCAAAGGACAGAATATTATGGAAGTAGTGGTTAATAATATAAATATTTTAAATTAAAATTATAATTAATAACCTAAAATTCAAAAAACATTCATGAATAAAACCATATTTCCACTTTTCTAATCTAATTATATCAATCAAAAAAGACATGATGGGGTACCAGGTAAAATAAAACCTAATAATAGTGTAGGATCTTATTCTTAGTAAGGGTATGCGTATAGAAGAAGATACCACCAATAAATAATCATAATCAATATTGAATAAGAAATAATTGAAACCCATATAATTTAAATAGTAACATTGGAAAAATATTGGAGGAATTAAAAATTATCAAATAAATCAATATACATAATCATATGATATTGAAATATATCCATGGATATTATAAATAATTATAAAATCACATGGATATAAATAAATTACCTCATTAGGAAGTAATTCATAATTTCTTGACATATAAAATATACTATCAATACCTTTCACAACATGGTTTGAAAATATTTGTAGAAACCCATTTAATTTAGCCTAATAATTTGTCTCATATGACATATTGATGCATATATGGCTATGTTTTTCTAGGACACACCCATCACATAATAAGTCAATTGTATTCCACATATAATAGGGGAGAAACACAAAAAACATCATCGTTCATATATAAAATGGGATAAATGAAATGTTAATATATTCCCAATAAATTTACACACTCATTAACCAGACAATATAATATAGTGAATGCAAAAAAATTAATACCTCTAATTTAATCTAGTCATAATCCATCTATATAAATAAAAATTATGGAATGATTAAAATATATCCCCAATGGAGAATAATTAGAATGAGGGTTTCTCTCATTAATGAATATAAAATGAATGAAAATACCTCTTAAAACAATATTGAGGAAATTAAAATTTTCACTATAAAAATAAAATTTATAAAATAATAGTTCACATAAAAATTTAAAAAAAATATTACAAAATGACCATTAAACATTATAAACGAATATTTCAAATATTTAGTGCTCAGGTTGTTGGGAAATTCCATTTATTCCATATACATTAAAATAATTATTCCTTTCACATTAATGGTAAAAGACAAATGGTCCGTGTTTTGTAGAACAACATAAAGATTCAATTTTTTTGAAAATAATAAAACATTGGTAAAACTTTCTTTTTTAAACCATTTTGAATGTTGTATAAAAAATGGGAATATTTTCTAAAAACATGGATTCCAACAATGATTAATTTTTTATCAAATATAGAAATATTGTGATCTTTTTATTAAATTATTATATTCAACACTTTATGTACCAAATATAGAAAATAGTATTATAAATTAAAATTACATGAATAAATAGAGTATAGGATAATAGATCATATTTTAGATATAAATACTATCAAGACACCATACCCACAATTTATACCTCTCTTGGGAAGGAAATGAATCATTGGAGATAGTGACTTCCTTAGTTCCTCCTTCAGGATGCCCCAGGTTGGAAAAAGTACCCAGGATATAATTATCATACATATGGGAGGCATTACATTTTAAGATAACATGTTGAAGAGAGATATAATATACAAACACAAATAATAACCTTCCCATGAATATATATATATACACACAAATTCTATTTAAAATCATCACATTCCATGTAGTATAATAACAATTGAATAGAAAAATATAGGAACCAAAAAGGTAAAAACTATACGGTCCATGAATCCAAAATATCTCATTAAAATGGATAAAAAACTAATATTTATCCTGATCTCCAACCTACACAAATAGACATAAAAATATTTTATATATACATAGGGTGTGAATAAAAGTATACTTTGTAGGATGATCCCATAATTCTATCATTCAAAAGATAGATAATGCATGTTGTAGCATGACTAACATCAGTGAGGCCACTTCATATCTTAAACTAGAATACACTCTTTCTTCCCTCTCTATGGATAACTCTCACTATATATCACATATATGAGAGAATGTAACATAATATTGAAACATCTGGGTACCACGCTACCCCTCCCTTTAATGTCTTACCACTCATCCCCAACATCTCACATCCTAAGCCATATCTCACCTAAATATTTTGTCCCAAAGACACATGAGAAATGAATAAAAATATGAAACTCATGTATCACATCATCACATCATCCCATCCACATAGCCATATATTATAACCATGTAGTTTATGGGAGCCACCAAAACTTGTATAGCATGTATCCTACATGGAGTATTATACTACAAGTCATTATAGCCCATACCCCATCTAAGTACCTCAAGCTTTCACAACCTATAAATTCCAAACCTATAATAATTTCTTTTACACAATATCTATATATATATGTGTGTGTGACATAACCAGAACCCATTATTACCCTAGGAACACATATATGTGGAAACTATCAACATTGATACCAAAAAATGTATCCTCTAAAGAATATTTTGGCCAGAGGGGGTTGTCATACATCCATCCTCTAACATTGCTGTTTGGGACAACACAATATCGAAATCTACTAGGTGTCATTCACCCAAACTTACATGGGTGGGGTTATAAAATAATTCTCCAAATATACAAGACATAATATATCTCACAACCACATTATGGGACTAACCAATTCATAGAAACAAATGCTACTAACATCACTCAGACACACCACTAAATTTTCTATATTTAGATATCCAATAAGTACTAAATCATTTAAAAGTTCCGCATTAATTACATATATTCCTTTTTATCATTTATTTTTATTAATTAATTCATTGTACATTTATTAACTATTAAAAACAATACAAATTCAAATTAATTAAACAACAAAGTAATGTGTATACCCTCCTTTCATAATCCATATAGAGTTTTCCGTTTATTAAGATGAACATATTTTAACATTTTCATTCAATCATTAACAACACCATTGGTTATGAATTTTTTATTAATTATTAACATAATTTTATACAATATGAACTATACAAAAAATCATACTAATATACCACTAAAAGGAATCATACAATCGAGCACATATAGATATCATAGGTAGTGGATATGGGATTGAAAATCAAACCATTAATTTGATCATTATACATTAAACAGGTTCGTAAGCAAGCATCCCATCTCAAAACATCACATACATAATTAATCCCAACTCTAACACATTCCATCGTAATTGGTGCCATATTTTTCACACATATAAATATCATAGTACATCTAACCATCACATGAATCAATTATTACCACATCATTTGGGCCTCCTCACCAAAATCACATCATCCTTCCTAGGCTTAGCCATCACATTCTCCCATCACATCTGGGCCTCCACCTATCATATCACATCATAGATAGAATCTCAGATCCAGTGTACATCAATAATGTATCAAGATGAAAATAATCATATCAAATAGGAAAATATAGGAGAAAAAAATAAGAGATCCAACATTAAAATACTAACAAGAACACACAACTCAAAACTCTATGATCTTCAGCCTTTAAAAATAAAAGACAAACCCATTTCCATGAAATTATAATTTTCATCCAAACAATTATACTTTTATATTTAATTATCATATTCATTATTCACAAGTTCGAACTCCGGTAAACATATGGTATCAAGGAATAGAAATATATTCAATGATTAAATGTGATATATAGAATTAAAACTAATCTCATTAATTTTATTATTACCATTTTCATTTAACAATTAATTTTATTATTATCATTAGAATGAATTAACATAATTCTTAATAATTACAAATTCTAATTAAATTGGATGATCAAACACAATTAAACATGTATGATGACATAAATTTGATCATTATTATTTTACATCAAACAAAAGATTCAAAAATGCCTCTTTTTTAAGTCATAAGATGTTAAATTATAATCTAATTATATATTAACATTCTTTAAAATTTTCAATATGTCACTATAAAATTAAAAACATGATAATAATTTATATTATATATATCACACTATTTATAAAATAATGTGGCATACAATTTATGGAGTATTAAGAATGAAAAATACATCAGTGTAAATCAATTAATTTTTAATATAGTTAGATAATTATTATGTTAAAATATATTTCCCTTAAATGGTTACTCTTTTACCAGTTTAATATTTCACATCCAAAATAGGGGGGAAAATCCCTTACATTAATGGATTCAAATTTCTTTTCATGAGTGTAGAACAAAAATTCTAATATTTGATCACCTCTCCCATACGAAAACTAGGATATCCTAAGGGCACAATTCCGTGAAAACAAAGAATATAGAAAGAATATAATATCACAATATTTAAATTAACAAATCATAACATGGAAATAAACTAAATGGGGAAACATGACTGATCTGGGATAACTAGATTGAAAAATAAGAATGAACCCACATTGGATAACCACAAATTGAATACTGAAAGACAAGAATCAATACCTGATGAAAAAAATCCCAAAATATTAATCAGGGAGACCCTAATTTGTTTGGAGGTCAGGATATACATAGTTTTTGACCAAAATCCTAAGGCACTACATATCTTATATTTAGTCTACATAGTAGATATACATAGAAAGAAATTAATTTTTATGTTGTGTAATTATTGGGATTCAGATATTGTTAAAAAATATATCACATTGATGGATGTATTCTAGAATATTAATGTTTCTTATAACACCCCATGAATATCCTGCAAAATACATGAACACTGAATACAAGATATAAAACAATTCCCCCTATGTTTTCCCTTTGTCTCTAGGTTTTTTCTACTGAACCCCACGAGACCTACTTCATTCCACCTCAGAGAACCATGAGCGTCTGAAACAAGATATGGGTTGTAATACATTCATATGAGATAATAAATGTCATACCACTCAAATATATGATTTCATCGAGAATAAAAATCCAACCCCCTCTAGAAAATTAAATGGGGAGGCCAATGAGACACACCACAAGATACCTCTCATGAATCTCACCATTATAGGATCAAAACCACCTCATCATAAGAACATTATGAAACATTTCTACAAAAAAACCAACTATTAAACACTCTCATGGGGGATATACCTCTTAAATGATATTAAATAAACAAAATTCAAAAATATTTAACCATATCATATCCAAAAATGTCAATATCCACAATGAAATAACATTACATGGGAATCAAAAAAATTATAGATGCTCGGGGTACTGACTCAGAATCTGAAACTCACGTTCCAAGTTACACTCCTCCAATCAAATGTGAATCCACATGGCACAATCAAAGAAAACTATACACCCATGAATATCCATTTTTGAGAGGTCCAAGATCTCTACGTTCCAATCCTTCAATGTCGCATCATGATCAAAATAAATCTCATTGTAATAGATATCTTCATAGTCAATTTAATGATAACCATTGAGTTGCAACACATGAAGAAAATTGTGTATCTGTTTCATCTCTGGGGGAAGTTTAATACAATACAGGATGGACTCAATATGGGATAATACCTAAAAAGAACAATAAATAGGGAGAAATATTTATCCCATGACCAAACAATCAATTCCAAAGATGTGGAGCCACATTAAAAAACACATGATCTCCATCATCAAAGATCATAAGATTCCTCCTTTGATCTTGAGAGGATTTCTGATGATCTCGCACTAAATTTATTTTCTGATGAATTAAAATTAATATATATATTGTGTTTTTTACCAATTCCAACCCAATAATTTTTCATCTATAACCCCTATCTTTCCCAACAGAGAATGGAATGGTTGGCCATACAAATCATTAAACAACACAATACCAATAGTGAAGAAGAAACTATTAGTTAATGAAAACATATCCAACATACGGTTCCTCATCCATGAACCTACAATATCTAGGACACAATAACACAACATATAATAAATAAAATGGGTTATCCACTCTGTCTGATAATCCATCTATGGATAAATAGAGGTGTGAAGGAATGACATAGAAAAAACATCATTTTGGGGACCCCCTAACTCCCAAAATGTAATATAAGAATCCTAATCATATATATAATTCCTCATGAATCCATGGAGTTGAAAAACCTCTCCATGTTACTGCAATGAAAAAATCACTATTGATATCAAATCCTTGATCATTATAAAGTGGAATAAGTTCCTAAAATGATCACCAAGAACATGGTGCATGATTTCATCATTTAGAAGACCTAACATCAAGAAATAGACCATACAACTACATTTTTTAACACAAACTACCAAAATATAACTCTCAAGGCTCATTACATCTTTTTCACAAAAGGATGTACAACCAAAGCTAAACTATGTAACTCATAGAGATCCATTTCATAAATCACACGTGGTTTCAAAATACAGAAATATAAAACACCCCAATCTTTTTCATATGCAGGCTATCCATTAATGGTATCATTAATAATATTTAACCCTCAAAACATACACATTAGAATTCCCGACCTGGAACTCTTAAACGAGATGCACCGATGATGATTGAACCATCATTTGAAATTTACATCCATCCTCACCAATATTTCCACCATCCATATTCATATCTATGAGTTCTTATATCACCCTCATGTAATGTCTAGATTCATGGAAGTCATCAAAATGTGACCCCCAACATAGCACATCCACTAAAAAATTTCCCTTTCATGTTGAATATGAAATATTGAATTTGTAATCCTATAATATTTTTATCTAGTGATGATCATGTGAGCTAAAGTCACACGAGGAAAAGACAAAACATAAGAACATATGGCTGTAAAAATCAAAATAACATTATCCAATTTGGTAATATTGGCACAAATTTAATGAAAACACAACTAATTCCAACTCAATATAATTGGTTATATATTTACTCTATTGGATATATAACCATGAGGATTCATCAGAAACTACTAATATTTGATTTATCATAACATTTCCCATGAAAAGATGAAATGAGTCATTGAAAACCTCAAACTAATATCCCATTATTTGAAAAAACGTCCTGATTAATAACCAAATTCCCCTTCATGTGCATAAAAACTTCTTGACAAGGATAAATTCCATATAACACCTGATCCTTTTGTTTCAAAGAAATAAAATGAGTAAAAAAACTATGGAAATAAACAATATAACTCAAGTAATATGATGAACATACTTGGAAACTCCACAAATCTTCCTCATTTTTAGGGATATCTATAACACAAAAACCACTATAATCACAGGATCCGAAAATTCTTCTTAATGGGAAACAACATGATCCAAGAAATAGACATCACATGTTCATAAGACACACTTTAACCACTTCCTGAATAGTTGCTAAAAACCTAGAACCCCTGAAATGGCATGCAGACTCTATACTTGATCCACCTAAGACGTGAAGTACACAAGGATTTCATCAATGAAATCCACTATAAAATTATTCAGGATATCATTGAAAGCATATTTCATCAACCACATAAACATATCTAGATCATTCATCACATTAAACATCACCATAATGAACTCCAAAATACCATGAATATAACATAAATATGTATTATAATTATCGTATTACTTCGACTTCATATGATGATATTCAGAGAGAAAATTTATATTCAAGAAGAAAAATGGTCCCTTCAGTTGATTAAATATTTCATCCATCCACAGAGGTTGATAATATTTCATCACTATTAGTTAATTGTATTGAAAAAAATTTATACGAAGCAAAAAACACCATTATCCTTTTTCATGATGAAAACCGGTGCACCCCAAGATGACACACTTACCATAACAAATCTCAGTACCACAAGTAATAATGATGTACTCTTCGATATTAAAACATAGAAGGATCCATATTATATAACGAAATTGATCTAAAATATAGGAATTGATGTATCCTGATCCTAAAATCAATCTCTAGTTGATGGGGGTAATTATTCAACCTCCACTAGAATGACATCACGCTGATTATCTACAACCCTAGGGAAAAATTACTGAAGATCATATGAGATGTTTTGTGCGAGATATTCCATATTGTAAAGGAAGTATTTATCATTTCTATGATTCTTCTCAGGGTGTCAAACACCCTGAGAAACTACTATCTCTCAATCAGAATCATAAAACAACCCCCTCCTATGAAATGAATCCACAATATCCCCCATAGATTACAACATATCCTTGTAGAGTATGATTCTATAAGGTTGTGTCTGTAAATCTAGGATGTCATCCACTGATTGGTTCTTCACAATCACTATCTCACATTATATATATGCATCATGTGTATCAGATCCTCTTCCAACAGTTGTAGTCAATTCAAGGAAATTATATGAATATTTACCTCACATCATAATTCATGGATGAGGCTATGTGATATAAATGAGTTTATCTGTCTTGAATAATAAAATCACTCACCCATATAGAAACAATGTAATGGGTACCTCAAACAATATTTGGCTTACTATGTGCTGGAAAGGATAACGCTTGAAGATGACCATAACCTACTCCATAGCCACTCTGACCATGGTTAAGACCACCTCCATGGTCACTCTCAACTCTCTAATAATTTGGAGTGTATAGAATATATACATTACATTTTATGGATTATATTCTAATCCCATGCTAGATGAACTTTTTTTCCTCTTGCGGAACTGCATAAATAGAGAAATAGGAAGGTGAACATCAAGTGCTCATTATAAACTATGAATGTTCGGTCACTATCGCCAATAATTACCTCGGGATCCAATAGAAAAAATAGAACATGATACCTTATCATTGGAATGAGTTCATTTTACTTTATGGAAAATATATGAAGAGGGATGAGACCTACCATCAGCTGGCTGAAAGGGATTTTTAAAAATCAACTGGGATTAAATTACCATAGAATTACTTTGTGATATATCATAAAGGTTCTGATTTCATTACGTTCAAAATATAGTAAAAATCCTCTATATAAATCCTAAATTCTATAACACCTCATGACATGTCATTAATATAAATGGCTTGACTGATACATAGATCTATTAAACAATAAACTCTTCAAAATTTTATTCCCCAGCCTCATTATCTGAAAATAGTTATGAATCATATTCATTATGTGTCTAGAAATAGATGTCAATCATTTTCATGTTGAAACAACACTACGTATAAGTAAGAATATATTTTCCACTAGATTATATCACTGCTAAATAAAGTAAATCTATATATAAATTTTCTTATAACGTATCCCATTAGACTTCAAATACCTCTTGATCCTTATGGATCATGAACCACTATTTCAATTCTTCTCCTTGGAAGACCACTATAATGAATAAAAATTGTTCTCCTTCAGAGAAAACATAAAACTAAATGTTATTTAAACATCATTCTAAGAATATTTTTTTGAAAGAAAATGAAATGGATCTCTCATAAATATGTAGAGATTAGATCTAAAACACATGGATTTTTCACATCGATGCGTCATAATCATTGACATGTACTCTGAGGTAA
Source organism: Viscum album (assembly GCA_963277665.1). Classification (NCBI taxonomy): domain Eukaryota; kingdom Viridiplantae; phylum Streptophyta; class Magnoliopsida; order Santalales; family Viscaceae; genus Viscum; species Viscum album. The sequence continues at coordinate 100,599 of CAUJRU010001403.1, forward strand.
TATTCTATCATATAAATGTAAACATAATTGGAGAGAAATAATTAAGGATGACTATATAGAGCCATGAATTTAAAGAGAAAAAACATATTATAGATCTTGTTTCTCAATCATGTAATATATAACATAAATTAATTATTAATTTTTTTATATTTTTATGATTTTAACATATACCAAGGATTAATAATTCTATATATAGTAACAAAGAAGAATGATGTACCATCATTTTTGAGGTCTATATCCTAAAATGAGTATCAATTAATTTAGTAAGCTATGGAAATATATGTGACTGCATATTATATAATAAGGTTCCCTAAATATCTCTTTTTCAGCCGATATATCATGTTTACAGCACTAACTAAAATGATCATACACGAATTTCATACCAACCATTGCAACCACACATGTTTCAAACTCCGAACAACAAATTATCCCAAAAACATTAACCATTAATTCCACTATGTCAAGACCCCCTCCACACAATGTGTACCCCTCTTGGTATAGAAATGATGGAAGGGATATTGTGATTCCCAATTCCCACTTCCATTATGTCATAGGATTGTGTCCAATAAAGAGGGTATATTGATCATAAATATGTGAGGAATTTCCCTCTAATAGAACATGAAGAATAGAGAGATAAAAGAGATACCAGAAATAAACCTATTATAATAAATATATATATATATATATATACATCATGAAATCCCAAATTAAAACCTAAAATTCCATAAAGTACTACACTAATTGAAATAAAAAATTCAATTACCAAAAATGTAAAGATGACATAAACCACAATGCCCAGAAAACATCAAAAATCCATGATATTCTAATATCTAACCCAATATCCAACCAGTTATGGATAAATGAAAAAACACATTATATGTACATGTTTTAGCATAACAATATAGTCAATTAGATCCTCCTTGGAGTCTCTCTTAATGAAGATAAATAAAGCATGTAGAAGATAATTGAACATCTGAGAAACTAACTCATAACATAAATATTTATATTATGTTCCCATCATGACCATTGAAAATTAATTCCATGTATCATTAAAATAGTAGAATAAAAAATATTAATTATATATACAAGATTCCCTAATCCAGCATCCCCAATTATTTTTTGATCTTCCCCAACATTTCACATCGTGAATTGTTTCTATCCCAAATTAGCCATTCCAAATATGATAGGGAACATAATCATAAAATAAACCTACTACATCACATCATCATATTATCCCATCCAAATATCCATATATAGTAAGTATATTGTTTTTAGGATCCACCACCGTACATATTACATGTATAATACATTATATATTATTCCTCAATCTATTACAACTCGTACATCTGGAATGTACCTGATGTTATCCCATACAATAAATTTCATAACTCTAATAAAACATTGGATACTATATCTATTAATAAATGTGTGTGACATAACATAAAGAAATCACTACCATCTATAAAAAAATATATGTAAACTAACTGACATACTTACTACATCAATTAACTACCAAGATAAGAGAGAGGGGATATATGGCTATAACCATTAACCATACATATTCGTTAGTTTTGATCATTAAGTTAATTTATTTCACACTGAGGATCGTTTCATGTATATAGTTTTATAGAATTAGGCCATAACTATTACATTAAATCTCAAAAATTACAATGTAGACCTTCTACTCTATCCAATATTTTTCCATAGTATAATCCCATAAATAAAAAAAGAAATATTTTCTTGATAAAAATATTCTTGAATTATTCTGTTCCCTTATCTTTACTTACACCTTGTGAAATTTATTTCAAAAATATTAGTTTTTCATAAATAACTCGGTAAGGGATATAAAATAATAAATAAAACCTTTAGGAAATGAATATTTAAAACCCATGAAAATATTTTCAAATAAAATCTTATTATTCACCGCAAAAGCATTATTTAAATAGCTTAAATAATTTAATAATTGTATTCTATGAAAACATAATAGAAATCATAAAACCTGAAGGTAACATGTGGAATCCATATCATACTATCATGGTAGCATTCTCTTCTATATAGTGAGTAACCAGCATGGATACATTTGGAATACACATCACATTGTATTACCTGAATCTTTTAGGAGAAACATTATCATTTACCTCCATCACATAACTGAATACATTGGATAACTATCAATGGACCACCCGCCCTCTTTTTACCATATATCCATTCGTATACCAGTGCAATTTATAAGAAAGTTAACAAAATTATAAAACACGAACAAGATTAAAGGAAAAATATAATCCCCATATATCAATCATAAGACATCATTTAATGACATTAATATAATAAATCAATTATCAAAACCATTTTCAATTGAAAAATTAATAAAAACGAATATGGTATTTAATTTTTTTTTTAAAAAATATTGTAGCTTGTATAAGAATCCAAATATTAAATAATGCTCATAGTATATGAAAGGATGTTGTCGCTCTATACATTAAAAAAATTCATTTTTTTATTTAGTAAAATGATTCATAAGGAAAAGGATTATTTTTAAAACGGTTGAATAGAATTAAATGTAATATGGGTTGATTATACACTATCTAAATGTAGGTATTATATAAATCGTAATATGCCTCAATTAAATGAGATTAAGATGCATTCCCATTCCTTGAGTCCAAATCGTTATGTATGCTCCCTATTCTTCCTAAATAAAAAACATATGTTAATTTATAATTTATTCATAATATTTTCCAATTTTATTATTTCTTTTATATCACTTATTTTATTCTCATAACAAGCACATAATTATTCAAGTTTATATCGGTTGTTTTGTCAATATTCTGTACTTGGGTAGAAAATGAACTAGTTTTGGTTATATTGTTAATGTATTCAAAATTCCATCATCTCCAGAGTGATATAATGTATTTAAATATAATATATATCCCATATATTTGTATTTAAAAGATTCTATAGCATTTTGAGATAGTAAAGGAAATGCACTACACATGGAGACGGTAGGTCGTACGTACGCTTGAACACTACTTTCATTTCTATGTAATATTAATAGAATTAAAACTAAATGATACATAGGTATGTTATAATTCCTGTATAATATATATGTCATATTTGATAAATATTTTCATTAATTTCATCTAATATATGTTCCATGTATGGATTGAACGATTCATATCACTTTAAGGGGGTGGTAGTCCACACTTTTTCAGATTAAATTATCTTATTTACACATTATGGAAATCACGAAGGTATGTTGAAAATAAACAATAAAAAAGAACACTAATAATATAAATATAATATATAATATATATAATTATAGTTTCAACATAATGGCCAAAATGAGAGGTTGTCGGATAAAATTTATTGATAATCGTTTCGTGAGGGAGTAGTTTCCTGTACACAGAAAAATTATGTTCCTATTCATTAGTGGGATATGTTTGTAAGTGTAGTTAAAATATTTCACATAAAAAATATAGTTTATTGAGGATAATGGTATTTTTATTTAATAATTGAATAATAAGATCATAGGGAGTGACGATGTAAAATAAATTAAAGGATCTTTATAGAAGACGCTACCTCAAAATCAGGTAACACTTTTTGATTTGAGCTGAAAGGCATTCATGATTTTAGTTCATCCCATGTTATGGATTGTAGGAGGAATTCAGGGATTCTTATAGATTATTTATGTATAATTTGGATGTTCCAAGGGTATTTATAGGAATTAGTATGTGGGTGTAGGTTGTGTCCTTTTATAAGAAAAAGGGGCACTGTATGAAGGTGTCGAAATATTTTTCTATTGTAAATTTATTTTTGTTTTCTAACGGTACAAAAATAATTTTTTTCAAATATAAGATGATTTACAATAGTATCCCCATATTTTAGTTAAAATTATAAAAAAAATTATGTATCCAATTTATTTTTTGATTTATCATTATTTCCCATTTTTCATCATACAATCATATTTTTTATTATTTACACATTGTGGGTGAATTTAATTACCAAAACATGTTAAACTTATCACAAAAGTTTCATTAATTTCATATTTAATAATATAATAACCATTTGGAAGAATATTAAAATTTAAGGAATTTTAAAACATTTTTAAAACATTTTTTTATTCTATTAAATAAGTCAATTTTGACACTAATCGTACTTGGCTTTTTTGAAAATTCCTAAAATCACGATTTCAACAAAAAAATACATAAAATCAATCCTATCTTGTAGTAGTCATCAGAACAATTAGTGGATAAAATATATTATATTATACAATATTTAGTGAAATTTTATAATATTAATTATTTGATATATCTCTCAATAAAATAATTATTATATCACTATTGTGTCAATATTTATGGTTATAATTTAATCTCTAAAAATTCAAAATAAATTAAAATTATGTTTATAATTTAATTATATTTATAAAGACTATATATTTTTTATGATTCTTCAAATTTTCCTATATGGTAAAATTATTATACTTATAATAAATAAGAGAGTGAAAGGTTTTCAAATTATAATGTTATAATAATAATTACATCAAATCCATGGAAAAAGAAGTCCATAAAATGAATCAATCCCAACCGTTACGTGATATTAGTTTAATTTTATTAATAAAATATGAATTTTCTGGTGTTAGGGAAATTTTAGTATCCTCGTCATATTGTTTTATACCATAATTTACCAAAATTACCTTTTACTGTGGTAAATAAAAAATACCAAATTAATTATTAATGGTGTCTGAAAATAAAAGGTACCCATTAAGAAAATCTGTAACATATTATTCAAAATATTCATTATCTTTCTTAAAATTAAAATCAAGTAATATTTCCAAATTAATTTAAAATTAATTCCTATTATCAAAACCATAAAACATATTTTTATAACGTAAAAACAATCAAAAGATTAACATGTGTTTATATCCAATTTAAATGAGAAATTACATCAAATGATCATAATTGGATTTAATGAAAAAAATTAATCCAATCACAATTTAAAACCAATAAAAAATATAACCAAACAATATAAATAAATTATATTAAAATGTTGTTTTGAATTAAAATGCAGTATTTTCACTATTTAATAAAATATAACCATCATTTGAAAATTACTAAAATTTCATCCAAGGAAAATTTTGATATTCCTATTCTAAATAAAAAGTATATTTTTTAAAATATAAAATATAAAAGTGATAATATATTTTTTTAAACATGGTTCTCTATCAAAAGGATGTAATCTGACACTTTAAAAATATTATAGAACTTTATGATTAAAATTTGACTCATTATCATTTTAATCCTTTAAAATTAAATGTAAAAATTTTAAAACCTTTAACAAATATATAAAATCACAATACAGTTATTTCAATTCATACTAGGCAATACAATGGCTAGTTGCTAACTACCATTTAATATAATAATAATATTTTTTTTATTTTTTATTATAAATCAATGTTTTGTGCAATGTAAGATTTCATAGAAACCTACAGTTGTGTGGTTGGTGCACTAATATAAAAAGTGTTCTATTTACCATAAAAATCATATCATATTCACAAATATTAATAGATATTGAAACATATTATTCTATAAATTCCTAGTTCATTACATCAATCCCCCGTTTTGGAAATTGTGTTGTCGCAATTTTAATATTGGGCCCACAAAAATAATTTTAAAACCAAAATTGAAAAACATTCCAATAAAACATTCACTTTAAATAAATAAAGATAGGTAAAAAGGTCACCCGATATTACACATACTAAAAATACATATAGGAAATCATAGATATTGAAGGAAAACTAACCATATATTTCTCATGGAGAGTGATAGAAACGATGATTAGTAGAAATTTAACTATATGAGAACCTCAAATTTGTTATGTGTTAAATAATATTTGATTCTCTAGTAATAATAGTAAATGGAAAAAATTTTCTTTTAATGTCCTTTTTATAATGTTGAGGAATGTATTTATAAGATTGACTATGAACATAATGAAATATAAATAGTTTTCAAGTACAATTTATCCTTTAATAAATATCTATCACAAACATATATTTTCTACCAACTATTATTATTCAAGATGACTTGGTTACACATGAAGTCCTAGAATCAACTTCTTGATAATCTCATAATCCAAAAAATATTAACTTTATATTTTCCACTTCTTTAAACATTAACCAAAACAAAAATGGGTATTACCAGATCAAGTAATCCACCAAAAATATTAGTCCTTTATAATGTAAAATACTACTCTTATTCTCCAAAATTCAAAAAATAACAAATTTTCATCAAAGAATATTCAAAAATAATTTTCTATATAATTTCTCAGAAAGAATACTCCATAAAAATATAGAAACCCAAAAATTAGAAGAATTTGATTAGATGGTATTTGATGATAAATCATAACATTTATATCCAAATAACATCAAATAACCTTAAAGTATTGTACATTAATGTAATAAACATAATCACATATTCTCCAAAATAGGTTAATCACTTACATAAATAACCCAAATCGCCAGATGTCCATAATTAAAACATAGAATCTTCCAAAATAAAATTCAACCATTACTCTGGAAATAATATCCCATAGTATTAATTTTATTCTGGCATATAGTGTTTCCAAAAGAGAGAACATCTTCCAAAATAACATTTACCACTTAATCACCAAATCATTTTCATATACTAATGATATCCTTTAGAAAAAATATGATTTCACAAAAATGAACTTATTCTTAATCCATAAATTAATTTAACAAAACATAATCATTCATACTAACAAGGGACATTATGTAGGCCATTAGTAGATGATAAATCCTTGTGTCACATTATTTGTGGGTTTGATTCATGCAGCAATGTCCAACGTGGCAGGTTTCCAACCATCTTGTGGGTTTTCTATTTTTATAAAACATAAAAATAACACCAAATTTTTTTAGCCTCGATGGTAATATTATACATATCATTTTCATTCCAACTCATAAAGACAATAACATCATAATTCATTATGTATTATATATATTGACAATTTTTTCAGCTCCATATGAAAAAATAAAACTAAAACCAATATAAACAACATCATTCCTTGATCTTGGTGTCCACCTATTTTCATATTCATCTAGTTCACATAAATAAAATCTCCATGCATTGAAACAATGATTTTTAGATCCTTCAAAATCATTTGATTCGTTTATCCAAATACACCTTGTACAACTTGGGTCATATAGATGTCCATATAAAAATAGTTTTAGAAAAAAATCATGTATGACCTTAAATTTAAAAAAATATGATAAAAAATGATATTTATAATACAGTCTCACCGAGATTGTGTTGAAACATTAAATCAATGGTCTTTTAAAAATATAATAAATTTTGGATGAAGAACTATATTATAAAAATGTTTTAATATGTTGTCCAAGGGTCTACATATTCATCACCTTTTTAAAAATCATAATATGCTTCAAAATCTTGTGAAAAGGTAAAATATTTTAAAATATCTTGATAATATTTATTGTAATGAATACATGAGAATATTGATAAAATTGGATTTGATTAAATACAACCCATGATCCATGATTATATCAAGGTATTGTGGAGGTGTTTGATATCTCAAAAAACATCTTGCAAGAATGTTCTATGTTAGAAAAAGTTTCATAATCATATGAACATGAAATTTCAATTATTATTGAAATAAAGTCATGTTGAAGAAAACGTAATAATGTTTGAGATCCTCCCGATTCCACTTGTAACTGACTTTACATGATCATAAAAAGTTATAAAAGAATATTTATCAACTATAATAGCTATAGATAATTACCATATGGTTATCTGAAACACATTATCCCAAAAGATTCTTAAATCTACCATTGATACCATATATAAGGCCCTGACCTTAAAATGTACATAATCTTGATTTTTGTTAAAAAATTTACCATTTCACATTGGGGCTCTTTTTAGGTTTAGTGGTTTAGTGTATTAGACTATAATTATTATATAACATCTCAATAATTACAAAGTAGACCCTTCGGATCTATACAATTTTTTACAATAATAAACCTCCATAAATAATTCAGAATTATTTTCATGATAAAAATATTCATGAATTCTTACTTTCTATTATCATTTTTATAACCTATGAAAAATATTTCCAAAACATGTGATGAGCATAAAAATATCATCGAGGAATTAAAAATAAAGAATAAATCAATTATTCTATGAGTATTTAAAACCCATGAAAACATTTGAAAAAAATCAAACTTTTCACCCATAAAACATAAAGTACATAGAATACATAAATTAATCATAATATTCCTACAAAACCACACAGAAATCCTAAAATATAAATGTAACTTGTGGAATCCATTTCATAAATAAATTGTATCATTCAATGTTATATAGGTAGTAACATTCAGGGTTACCTTTGGAATACCCATAACAATATATTCCATAAATATCATTAAATAAACAATATCATTTAGCTATATCATCATACCTAATACATTAGATGTATATTAATGTCTCACACACCCACATATAATAACTAAACAACATGTATACTTAAGAAATTCATAATAACTATAACATAATCATAAAACATGAACACGCATAAATGTAAAATAACATTTCCAAATTGTAATCCAAAGAAAACATTTCAAGATATTGATATAATAACTCCATTCTCAAAACTATTTTATATACCAAAATAAATAAAAATTAAATAGGTTATTTACATTTATATTTTAAAATCATTACAGATTGTAGAGGATTCCAAACACCAAACAATGCTCGCGGTAGTGGTAAGGTCATTGTTGCTACATACGTAAAAAAGAAACCTTATTTTTGTCATTTAGAAAAATGATTCATAAATAAAATATTCATTTTGACATCCATTGAATGAAATTAAATGATAAAGTGGTTGATTATACATCGTATAAAAGAATATCGTATATAAATCAAAATATGCCTCAATGAAAGGATAATTAGAAGAATTTTCTTACCTTCAGTCTTAATCATTACTTATGATCCCTGTTCTTCCTAGATAACTAAAATAAGTTATTTTATACTTATTTCAGATCCTTTTTCATCTTTATTATTCCTTTTATATCACTTTTTACTTTGTTATAAAAATAAAATAATTATTCATGTTTGTATCGGTCGTTTTGTCGTTATTCAATACATGAGTTGAAAATGGACTTATTTTGATGGAAATTGTCAATGTAGTCAAAATACTACCATCCACATAATTATATTCAAAAATTAAATATCACATTTATCTATTATATATGTCTCTATAATATTCCATAACATTTGGAGATAAGAAATGGAATGCACTGATCATGGAGATGGTAGATCATACATACGAATGAACGCTACTTTCATTTCATTGTCATATTAAATTAATGAAAACTAAATGAAAAGAATTTATATTATAATTATAGTTTAATATCTATGTTATATATGTGAAATAACTTCATTATTTGTTTGATTAAAATGGTCCATGTATGTAATGAATGGGACCTATCAATTTGAGGGGTGGTAGTTCGTGCTTCCATGTATGAAAATATCGTATTTACACATTGTGGTGAGAATAAAATATTGGTGTATATAAAAATTATAAAACCATATGGACAATATAAATATAATATATATCATATGTAATCACAGTTTCATCATAATTCCCACCATGAGAGGTGTTACGATAAAATTGAAAATTCATTGTTTCGAGAGGCAGTAGTTCTCCGTACATAGAAAAAGCATGTTCATCTTCAATAGATGGAGGTGTGTTGAAGGGTAGATAGAATAATTATAATAAAATATACTATAATATTTCAGAAACAATTTTTTATGTAATAATATAATAATAATATCACATGGAGTGAAGGAATAAAATAAAGTAATGGATCTTTAGAGAAGATGTTACCTCTAAAACTGGTCACTCTTTTTTATCTGAACCAAAAAGATTTCATTAATTTCCTTATTCCAAAGTTATTTATTATAGGTGAAATTGATGGATTTTTAGTGATTATTAGAGTTGAATTTGGATGATCCAAGTATCTTGAGATATGTGAGTAAGTGGGTAGAGGTGGTGGCCTTTTATAAGAGGGGGGGGGGGGTACATTATGAAAGTCTTAAAATATTATTTAAATATAAGTTTTTGTGTTATAATGGTCCAATTCTAATTAATTTCAAATATAATATTATTTTGTGTCTTATCCCTACACTATAATTTAATTTATACAAGTTTAAAATTTTTTCATCCCATAAATGTTTGAACTAACCTTTATTTTACAATTTCTAATCATACCCGGATATGATATTATTTACACTTTTTGGGTTAATATAATTACAATAACAAGTCAAAAGATCTAAAAAAGATTCATTTCTTACATATTTTGACTTATCCAAACAATTTTACCAAACCATATATTTTTAAGAATTTTAAAACATTAAATAAACAATTTTATATTTTATATTATGAATTATATCTAATTTGATGTTATTCATATATGACTTTTCAAAAATTCCGAACAAATAGAATAAAAATAAAAAGATAAATTAAATCAATACTAATATATCATAGTCCTTTATAAATGTTTATTATGATATATATATTATGTCATATAATATTTATTTTAATATATATAAGTCATTTGTTTGATATTTCTCTTAAAAAAAAGACTACTATACCACTGTTGTGTCAATATTCATGGTAATTATTTAATACTTAAAAATTCAATATAAATTCCAATTATGTAGATAATTTCATTATCATTATAGAGACTATTAATGTATGATGATTTTTAAATTTTATAGGTACATTAAAATAATTATACTGATAACAGATAAGTGGGTGACATGTTGTCACATTCTTTTATTTTAATTATAATTGAATCACATTTAAGGGAAAAGTCTATTAAATGAATAAATTCTAACCTACAGGTGATATGGATCTACTTTTATTCATCCAACATGATTTTGGAAGGTGTTATAATGATATTATTATCCTTATCATGTTTTTTGTTACCCTAATTTAACTGATTTTCCATTAACTATGGTAAATTAAAATTACAAAATTTACTATTCATTGTGTTCAAAAATAAAATGTACCTATTTACACAATTTATACCTATTGAATCCAAATATGGATTCCATTTTTCATATTTCAATACACAAATGTTGTAGTAATTAATTAAAAATTTATTGCCGTTGTCAAAATGAGAAAGGGGGTTTTTAAGATGTAAAAACTATCGGAAGATTGGCATGCATTTATATAAAATTTAAATGTGAAATTAAATTCAAGTATTATAGTTGGATTAAATGATAAAAACATAATACAATTTTACTTTAAAAACAATTAAAATGATAATATAACTATATAAATAAATTATATGAAAATGTAGTTTTGTGTAAAGAACTGGAAATTCAGTGGAAATTTTTTAGTTAAATACGAGGAAATTTTACGAGTCCGCGAAAATTAAAGGAGCATTATTATGAGGCCCCCTGTTTCCGGAATCAATTTTTGAAATTTTTTTCAGGTACATTCAATAAACATACGAGTGGGTTTTTATAACTTTTGAACCAGTGGTCAGAATTGAAATCTGAGGACAATGTTGAATTCACAACTCCAGTATTCGCTTAGGGAGACTTCTACCTAGACGGTAGTGGGTCGATAATTAATGTTAGTTTTTGGGATTTCGTGGAAAATAATAATATAAAGTGAGCATCACTTTATTTTTATTTGAACCGCCATGTGGATGTTTGGAGGTGGGTCCGACTGGATCTATAACCTCTTTATAGAGGTTGGAAGTGGGGTCTACCAGGCCATAACCTCCCATGAGAGGGTATGGTGGTAGGGACCACCACGTCTCAACCTCCCATGTGGGGTTAATGTGGTGGCGACCACCTGATACCACATAACCTCCTAATTTGAATAATGGGGGTGGGGACCACCCGACCCCTATTAATGGGAGGAGAGGAAAATCTCTCAACTCCCCTCATTAATAAGGGGGAGCTCTTTGACCTCCACTACCATTTAATGTCCCACCACCTCCCAATTAATTATTTTAGCCAACACTAAATTTATTATGCCAAATCCTACACATTAATTAATTGTGCTATCTTTTTTAGTTAAACGCTACATTTTGAATTTTAAACCCATCAATCTAAAATAATAGAAAATATATTATTTGGAGGGGATATTTATTCAATTTTGGAATTTGGGTGGAATATTGGGGAGAGGAGAGCTTGGGATAATTAGAATTCTCCAATGAAGAACCCCATCTCCCAACGATGAATGATGAATGTGTTTTTCTAATGAAGAATGACACCAAGAATTGTCTTTGAAAAATTCCTTGTAGGCAATCATCATGGGACATATTCATTGACCAGCATCCCCCCTCATCGTCATCAATGAACCGACGCACGAGCTCGAGATTGAAAGTGTGTGGTAGACACGATGAACAAAGATCTCCTACTTCTTCTTCCCTGCGATCCGTCGATGACCAACAATCAAATTAGGTGTTGTTTTCTATTTTGTTTCATCTTCATATTTTCATTCAAAATTATGAATGAGGATATTTTTTCCTTTTACGGGTGAGTTGTTGTTCATCGTTCATCTACCTTGTTGAACCAATTGTTATCACCCTAATCGCGGAGGGTGTGGCCAAAACTAACATTGCCAGACTCCCACCGTCGATCTGTTTTGTGATATCTTTCAGCATGGAGTTGAGGCAATGAAGGTGGAGAAGAAAAAGGCCACGCTACCAATGGACTCCATGACCAGAACCTCCCCAACAGCGTTCCACACAGCCGTCGGCCGAACCAGCCCTGGTCGGGCCCCTCCCTGGCCACCTGTAGGCCTTGTTGAGCCCCACCCAACCGCTTTCTAGCCTATTCGTGCCATACCCGGCCACCCTCCAACCCAACTTCCAGCATTGTCGTGCCCTGACAGTCGGGTAGGCCACCTCCCGGCCTTCCTGGATGCCTCCCGGGCGCCTAGCCTAACCGCGACAGCCACTGCACCCTAGATGCCCTGTGCCGCCTGAGCCGCACCGTCACGGAGCTATGGGCTAAACCGCCCACGTGGCCTATTGGGTTGTGCCAAGAATTTTGGGCTGAACCTAATAGGATGGACTTCCCAATGTGTTGTTCCATACCCAACAAGTCTGACCGGTTAGACCCAGACCGGGTCGGACCAGACTCGGGCCCACTACAGACAGTTTACATTCTTTGGCCATATCTTAGGCACCAGATGACCATTTGACAAACCTTCAATGGTGCTGGTATTTTTGAAGCGCAAATGTCCCTTTGAGTATACCCCTATTGAGTTAGGGGTAATGCTGAGATACGGTCAGGTTGGATCATGCACGAATCCAACCAGGCCCCCGATACTAAAAGGATAATAACTCCTAGATCGGGCATCTGATTGACGTGAAGTCTATTGTGTTGAGACCCCTATGATGTGTCAGAACATTGAGATACTTCTTCATGGTAATTCGTGATAGTTGGAGTATCGACATGTAACTCGTGGAGAAGATCCTCCTACAGATGAGCGAGCTTAGTGTGAAGAACTAGTAGTAGGATGATACCTGATGACTACTGACGGATTCGACTCAGAGTGATTTGAATTTCCCAATAGGAAGTGCCTTGGGGTCTTGGAAGACCCATAGTGGGGAGAGCCTTGGTGTCGCGGCAGACACATGGTACTCGACAAGAGAATTACCTCAACAGGCTAGGAGGGGGAGCGCCTTGGTGATGCGGCAGACCCACGTTGGGGAGCACCTTGGTGACGCAGTAGACCCACAGTACTCAACAGGAGGAGTACCTTAGCTTTCCAAGGTTTGTGGGAAGCACCATGGTGATGTGGCTGACCCACTGTACTCGATAGAGGATGAGTTCTCTAGCAGTTGAAGTATCGATAGTGTGACTAGAGATGTTACTTGATACTACCCCTAGAAAAAAAATCTTAGTTTGAGCTGAGTTAGAAACATTTCTTTTCACCTAATAATTGAGTTATATTACATGATAACTTATGAATATGTATGGGAATATATCTATGTAGGTTTATGTGTTGATTTCATACTTTCTGGTTTATCATTGTGGATTTGTGAGACCATGGTGGTCTCGAGATCCCTACTGAGTATTGTTATACTCACCCCTACACGGGCTATGCCCACACCACATTGTGCTGGATGCAGATGATAGATAGCGATGACTGAGGTTGAGAGTATCAGGACTAGACTATACCTGGAGGTAGACCATATGATATGTCAGAACCTAGAGGAGACTGACAGACATGGAGGTTTTAGGACGCTATCTGTACCTACCCATCAAGAAGGATCCGTGGTGTATGATTCATGAGATTCTTATCACCTTTCATCCATTTATTCCTTCTTAGTTGTACTTGTACATTATAATTGGTCTTGTATTTTTATCACCTTTACAATTCAGCACTCTCTTGTTATATAGTTTTATTTATAGTTTTGTTTCCATCTCGTACCATGTTGTGTGTGTTTTCAAGTTTTAAAGGAAATTCCATCCTAGATTAGGGATTTATGCTTTTTGTGCTAGTCGCCAGACCCTGGACTATGGAAGGAGAGCTTGGGGTAGTCACGACATGGGCCCCAGGGGATGGGTCATGAAAAATTGGTGTCAGAGGTGTAAGTTCTATTGCAGAACATAAGACTCTGATCTTTTATGTGAAGAAATAGTTTTAAGGGTAGAGAGTGTGGTTTTCAGTTCAGGGAGTCTAGTGTTAGTGCGGCAACCAACGTATCCATACACCAGGACCCTGACTACTGATTTCAAGCTCTATCCATGAAAAAATGGATTGCTTGTGTGTTTTAAATTGTTTTGTTTAATTTGGCTCAACCAGGTTAGCAAACCAGGAATAATCATTGACTATGTCGTATCTGTTTCATTCAGGAGCCTCCCTATAGAGGACCAACTAGAGCCCTTAGAGTTGTACGCGCAGATAGCCCACTGAGCGATGAGGCTTCGGTGTAGGGCCCTCTTGTATTGGATGCACCAGTGGTACCACAACCTGTCAGGCCACCGATGCCACCATCCATAGCAGCAGACGATGCATGACACATAAGTCTGTTGCATGAGTTCCAGCGCCAGAGGCCGCCTAGGTTCATGGGAAAGATGGACCCACAGGCTGGTGAGGATTGGATAGAGTATATGGTGAGAGAATTCAGACAGGTAGGGACACCATTCGACCTTATGGTGATCCTTTACGCGAGTCTCCTTCAGGAAGCAGCAGGTAGATGGTGGACCCTAATGCTCTAGCTGCATGACGAGGCGACACTACTCTGGGCCTACTTCGAGAGCCTGTTTCGGGTGAATTTTTTCCCATCCACCCTATGTGCAGTTTCGATATAGAAGGTACTTCACTTGCAACATTTCATCATGACAGTGGCACAGTACTCAGCGAGGTTCATCGACCTCTCGGGCTTCTCCACAAATATGTTACGAGACCCATTATTCAGGGCCCAGACCATCAATCAAGGGCTCAAGTGAGAGATCAGGGATTCGTTGATCTCCCTCTGCATCACGACATAGGCATGGAAGTTTTAGAGAGCCCTCTTAGTTGAGAGTTTCCTTGCTGAGCAGTCTCCATCAGTGAGACCCACCACTAATCGACATGCAGCGGAGTATATTGCAGCTGACAGCAGACAGATGTCTGAGAGGTCCAAGAGGAACAGAACCATGGGTGGATGACTGCATGACTTAGGATCAGTTGTGCAGGGAACCTAGGGCAGAGACATACATGCCCGGATCGGGCAATGTTTCACATGCAGAGAGCAGGGTCACATGGCTCGTGACAATTCGACCCACCATTTGGATGATCAGCAGACAGTTGAAGAACAACCCAGAAAGAGATAGAGATTCGATTGAGGCAGGCTATAGGGAAAAGGAGGATGTGGTAGAGGACTTGTCTATGTATCTAGTAGTGGATGATGTTTTGAGGTGTTACTACCACCATCACCAGGAGGTCCACCCCGACCACAGGGAGCAGGTGGACAGGCGAGAGCTCAGCTCCAGGAAGCTTATTCTTACGATCATGGAATTCTGGAGATGATTCTAGTTACGGTCTGTTTCTACTCCACCTTAGCTGCAGTTCTTATAGAAACAGGTTCCAACCACGCTTTCATTTCCACTGCCCTTACTCAGAGCTCTGAGATTTAGATGGAGTCGTTGGATCAATCCTTACGTCTAGAGACTCTTACGAGAGCAGACTCGATGATTACGCATTGGTGCTGGTAGTGTGAGAATAATCTAGGAGGCGAGAGCTTCAACTAGAGTCTCCTAGTAGCATCATCGAGGCCTTACGATCCCATCTTGGGTATGGACTGGTTATCTACAGTCCATGCTCATATCAACTGTATTTGGTGCAAAGTGTGGTGTGTGCATAAAGATGTGACTTGGTTTACCTTTACTGGTAGGAAGGGAGCCTTTCCATCAGAAGATAGACTTACTCAGAGGAGGGTGCAGCATATCACTAATTAGTTGGCATGCCTTACCCTCAGAGCAGTTGATGTGGAGAGTCTGAGCTATCCAATAGTGGTGGACCATTGCATCGATGTTTTCCCTGATGATGTTCCAAGACATTCTCCTCATAGAGAGGTGGACTTCTACGTTGACATGTACCACGGGATGGGACTGATACCTACATTAGCATATCGGATGGATCCCGCAGAGCTTCGCGAGCTGCGAGTACAGCTGGAGGACTTGTAGGGGACTGGTTTCATCTGGCCCAATGTTTCTCCCTGGGCAGCCTCGATTCCATTCACCATGAAGGCAGATGGTATTTTTTTTATTTGTGTCAACTACCATCACCTAAACCAGGTGACAGTGAATAAGAAGTACCCACACCTGAGAATTGATGACATCTTTGATTAGTTGAAGGGAGAATGGTGGTTCTCGAAGATAGACCTCAGATCAGGCTATCAACAACTCAGAGTTTGAGACGAGGATGTGTAGAAGAATTCTTCCAGATGTTGGTACAACCACTAAAAGTTATTGGTTATGCCATTTTGTGTACCCAATGCTCCAGAAGTGTTCATGGGACTCATGGATAGGATCTCTCAGTTATACCTTGATCGCTTTATCGAATTCTTCATCGATGAAATTTTGATCTACTCAAACGTTGAGGAGGAGCACGCCTACCATTGGTGGGATGTACTTGACACACTCTGAGAGAACCAACGTTATGGTAAGCTCTCAAAGTTCCAGTTTTGGATCCGAGAGTGTCACTATTTGGGACATGTCATCTTATAGTCTGGATTTGTAGTGGATCCAGCGAATATTGAGGCGGTACTTTCTTGGGAGCCACGCAGGAGTGTGACAGAGGTTCAGAGTTTCCCATGTTTATCTGGTTACTACCAGAGATTCGTTCCAGACTGCTCCATAGTTGCAGCCCCACTATCAACCATGAAAAAAATGGGGCAACCCATTGTGTGGTCAGAGAGATGCATGTAGTGCTTTCAAGAGATGATGTAGAGGCTGAATAGTGCCCTCATCTTGAGGCTTCTAGAAGAGGGTATATGGTACATAGTCTACTGTGACACATCAGGGTCTAGACTCGGATGTGTCCCGATGATGGAGCGAGTAGTGATGACTTAAGGTTCTTTAGAAGCTCGGACAACATGAGAAGAACTACACTACCCATGACATTGAGTTAGCAGCAGTGGTATTCTCCTTGATGATGTGGCGATACTATCTGATGGGAAAATGTTTTACCGTGTACTCTGATCACATGAGTTAGAAGCAGTGGTATACAGCTGCTAGGTGAGGCGATAGAGCAGTTTTCCTCTTTGAAAATATCATTTGTGGATAGAAATGGAGAAGATTTCATTGAGTCTCTTACAGGCACTTCCCCACTTTTTCGGCAAGTCATGGAGGCATAGTATGGGGATGCGGACTGCGAGACACGACGTGTTCAGATATCCATAGGTGAGGCATCGATGGATTTTATAAAGGTCGGGAGGACATCATCCTCTTCAGATGATGTACTATGGTACTAGTTTCACTTCAGGGGAGAGGTGTTGAAGGAGTTCCACACGTCCCCTTTAGTGGTACATCTAGGAGTGGCGAAGATGTACCAGTACCTTTGACGACAGCACTGGTGGCTAGGTATAAAGAATGAAGTAGTAGAGTTTGTCTCTCGATGCCTCACTTGTCAGAAAGTGATGGAGGAGAACTAGGTACCAGCAGGCTTGGTTCAGTCTTTAGAGGTCCTAGATTTGAAGTGGGATGAGATAACCATAGACTTCGTGACATGACGTCACGTACATCTAGGGGTCACGACTCGATTTTTTTGATCATTGATTGACTCCCCAAGTCATCCCACTTTCTACTGATCAAAGGGCGGGGTTGAGTAGAAAGCATGGGACACCTCTATGTGAAAGAGATTGTGCATATACATGGAGTACCTTAATCTAATGTCTCTGATCGTGATGCATGGTTTACATCATGGTTATGGATGGGGTTATAGGAGGCTTTCGGGATGCAACTTCTTCAGATAACTACCTTCTATCCACAGATGGATGTCTAGACTGAGCGGATGATTCAGACCCTCGATGACATGCTGCGTGCTTGTGTCCTTGGCTTCATTCATAGTTGGGAGGATCACTTACCTTTTGTGGGGAGTTCATACAACAACAGCTACCACTCCACCATAGGGATGGCTCCTTTTGAGGTGTTATATGGACGTCCATGCAGATCAACAGTGTACTGGACTAACCCTGGGAGGTAAGCACAAGTGGGACCATAGATGGAATGGGCTACCATGGAGAAGGTGCAAATCATCTAGGAGTAGATGAAGACTACACATAGTAGATAGAAGTCATATGCTGACAGGATACAGAGACCTCTGGAATTCAAGGACAGCGACCACATCTTTCTATGGGTCTCACCTCAACGCGGACTATGGAGATTTGGCTGAGGCAACAAGTTATCTCCGAGATTCATCAGACCTTTTCAAGCCCTCATCAGAATTGGCGAGGTGTATTACTGATTATCTCTTACACCTCAGTTGCACCGAGTGCACGACGTCTTCCACATATCACAGCTAAGGAGATACGTGCACAACCCGTCTCACATAATTGAACATGTAGAGATGTACATTGACGATGGAGATACATTCATGGAGGTTCCAGTGGGTATTGAGGATCGACAAGAGTGGGTTCTACGTGGATGATCGATACCTCTGGTGCACATTCACTGGTAACACAGGAACCTCTAGGAGAGAACATTGGAGCGGGAGGCTCAGATATGTGCTTAGTACCCCAACTTGTTCCCTTAGATCTAGTTGTAGCTCACAGGGACATAAAGCCCTGAGTCGGAGAGAATGTAAAGACCCGGAAATTATGTGGATTTTTTTTCCTTAAACACATTGAAATTTGATGAGTCTGTGAAAATTAATGGCACAAGATTCCGAGGCCCGAGGTGCCCGAAATCAATTTTTGAAGTTTTTTTCTCGTACATTCAGTAAACGTATGAGATGATTTTTATAACTTTTGAACTATTGCTCAAAATTGAAATCTGAGGACACTATTGACCTCACAGCGCCAGTATTCGATTGAGGAGACTTTCACCTCAACGACAGTGGGTCACGAATAAAAGTTAGTTTTTGGGTTTTCGTGGAAAATAATAAAATAATGTGAGCTTAACTGTATTTTAATTTGAGCCGCCATGTTGGAGTTTTGAGGTGGGTCCCACTGGATCTATATCCTCCTTGTGCAGGTTGGAAGTGGGGACCACCGGGCCATTACCTCCCATTAGAGGTTATGGTGGTGGGGACCACCACGCCTCAACCTCCCTTGTGGGGTAAATGTGTTGGGGACCACTCGGGACAACATAACCTCACTATTTTAATAATGGTGGTGGGGACCACCCGACCCCTATTAAATGGAGGAGACGAAAATCACTCAACTCCCCTACATAATGAGGGGATCCCCTTGACCTTCTCTACCATTTATGGTGCCACCACCTCCCCTTTAATTCTATGATCCAACACATAATTTATTATCCCAAATCCTACCCATTAATTAATTCAGACATCTTTTTAATTAAATGCTACAATTTGAATTCTAAACCCAACAATCTAAAATAACAGACAATAAATTATTTATAGGGGCTATCTATTCTCTTTTGGCATTTGGGTGGAATATTGGGGAGAAGCGATCTTGGGAGAATTATAATTCTCCAACGAAGAACCCCATCTCCCAACAAAGAATGAAGAATGTGTTCTTTCAATGAAGAATGTCGTCAGGGAGCATATTTGACTACTTCCTTGGAGGAAACCAATGTGTGGTCTACCACCCACTAATTGTGAAACACTACTGGAAGTCATGGTTTTCCCAACAGTTGTATACCAACAGTTATTTTGAACCATTGGTAAAGGTGATCTTTACCAACGGTTTTCATTAACTGTTGGTATTGATCTATAAAAAATGATTTTTCCCAAAGGTTTGATGAAACCATTGGTAAAGATTGGTAGAAAATTAGTTTTCCCAACAGTTTCATCAAACCATTGGGAAAGATGGGGGAAAAAAGATTTCTGAACGCTTTAATGAAACCATTTAAAAAACCTTATCTTTCGCAATGGATTTTAAGAACCGTTGGGAAAGATTTCCCCCAAATATAGACCAGCAGAACCCCCACCCAGCCAGATAGCAGACAATACCTAACCGAGTTCCAAAATTATTCTCGGCCGCGACACTCTTTCCACAAAATATCCATCTTCAATAAAAAAAATATTATTTCACACATCAAATTACTAAGTGTTACCTTAGTTTTAGCGTTATTTCTCTATTTTTTTTTGTGTTTTATGTTTTCATTTAGGCGAAATTAGGGTTTCTGTCTACGAAACTGTTTGATTTGTTTTATGTTTTTTGTTATACACTTCAAACATGGTAAAGGGTTGTTTAGTGGGGGTGATATGGTACTTTTGGTGGAATTTATTTTAGTTGAAAATTGGATTTTGATTTAGATAAATTTTTGTTTCAATTTGAGGTGGGGGACGGTGTGCAGATGGGGTGGGGGAGGATGTCGAGGTATCTCCAATTGGGGTGGGGGAGGGGTTGTCCATGTAGGGTGGGTAGGGGGATGGGTTGTACAAATGGGGTGGGGGTAGGGCTGTTTGGGGTGTGGGAGGGGCTGTCTAGGTAGGGTGGGGGAGGGGGCTGGGTTGTCCAAATGGGGTAGGGGAGGGGGATTTCAAGGTAGGGTGGGGGAGGGGGGCTGGGTTGACCAAATGGGGTGGGGGTAGGGCTGTTTTGGGTGGGGGAGGGGCTCTATAGGTAGGGTGGGGGAGGGGCTATCTAGGTAGGGTGGGGGATGGGGTTGGGTTGTCCAAATGGGGTGGGGGTAGGGCTGTTTGGGGTGGGGGAGGGTGTGCAGGTTGGGTGGGGGAGGGGCTGTCTAGGTAGGGTGGGGGGATGGGTTGTCCAAGTGGGGTAATGGTAGGGTGGTATATGTGGGGTGGGGGTGGCAGGGTTTTCCAAGTGGGTTCTGGGGGGTAGGTGTGTCCAGGAATGGTAGGGGGTGGGGCACTGGGTTTTCCAAGTGGGGTGGGGGTAGGGCAGTCCACGTGGGGTGGGGGGTGCTAGGTTCTCCAAGTGGGGTGGGGGTAGGGTTGTCCAAGTTGGGTGGAAACCCAAAATTCAATGTTTTAATATGAGATTTGATTGTTTTATTAGGTATTAGGTGTATGAGGAATTCCCATTCCTATTATGGGTGGTTTTAATCAAAAGTTATGATGTTGGAACCATTTATGATGTTTTTGTCTCTATTTAATCTAATTTCTCCTAAATTAACATTAAATTATATATCACATTTGGTTTCTGTTTTTTAAATTTCTAGTTTAGTTATTTTTGGTCGATGATTGTCTCAGGTTAATTGTTTTCAATGTTTTGGCATGGAAATTGGGCATTTAATGTGACTTTTCCTAATGGGGTGCCTTGAGAATACTCAAAATATTTGATAAAAATGATCAAAGGGATTTTATTATTTAAAATGGATTTCAAAAGATATTTTCTTTTAAAGTTAAATCATATTGAATTGTTTATGACAAAATGAATTATATAAATTCATTTCATAGAATGGACATAAGTTGGATGTATTAAACCGATCAGATATCAGGCTATTTTCAAAACAATTTGGAGAGCTTTATAGATTTTTCATTTCACAAAGATTCAGATAGTGGTCGCATACACTGCCCATGTTCCAATTGTGTTGTTAGACCTTGGTTGAGACACGAAGAAGTCAGCTACCACATAACAGAAAATGGTTTTCAAGCAAACTACTTTTTGTGGTATCACAATGAGGAGAAAATGAAATCTCAAATTGGTGATGATCGAAAAGAAAGGACTGGAATGGAGAATTTGTTAGATGATCGGTTTCGGTTTATTCATCATCATGAAAAATAATGGATTTCGACTCAAGAGGACTTCGATATGAGGAAAGCTGATGCATCTAGTGAAAATGGTGATATTGATAGGGTGAAAAAATTTAATGATGCTGCCACGACTCCAGTATATAGACAATGCGATAAAATGAAAAAGATGGAATTTTTAATCCGATTGTTTCATGGGAATACTATGTTAGGGATTTCTATTACAGTAATTGATTAAATTCTTACCCTATTGAAGGATTTAATTCTAGATGATGCAGATATTCCTTCAAACTACTATATGGCATGGACGTTAGTTCAGGAACATGGATTTTCAAGAAACAAAATTATTGCTTTCCCGAAAGATTGCAGTTTATTCTTGGATAAAATCACTGAACGAAAAGATTGTATAAAGTGTGGCACACCCCGCTTAAAGTCAAAATCTAATGGAACACCATCCCACATTCCACAGAAAGTAATGTGGCACTTTCCATTGATCCCAAGTCTCAATAATCTTTTTATGTCTGATGAAATGTCAATATAAAATGAGATGGCATGATACTGAGAGAAAGAAGACTAATGATGAGTTGGTTCATCCTGCAGAGGGATTTTCATGGTAGGGATTTTAGGCTCGACATCCTAATTTTGCAGCTGACGTGCGTAATGTGAGGCTGGGTCTTTCATGCGACAGTTTAAATCCATTTGGGAAGATTCTTACATCGCACAGCACATGGCCAGTTTTTATACAAATTTATAATCTTCCCCCATGGTTGTATATGAAAAAACCTTCCAATTTCATGAGTATACTCATATCTGGTCCTTCTGATCCCAGCATTTATATTGATGTATACATGCAACCTTTAACAAAAGAGTTGAAACTTCTTTGGGATGTGGGTGCACGCACATACGATGCATGTTTGAAAGACATATTTCAAATGTGTGCTGCGCTTATGTGGACGATCAATGATTTCCCAGCATATGCAATGATGTCTAGATGGAGCACGAAGGGAAAATTTTCATGTCCAGTTTGTATGAAGAATACATGATCTAGAATACTGAAAAATCGCTATAGTTTCAGATTTATGGCACATCGATGATTCTTGCCAACAGATCATCCATATAGAATGAATCATCAGAGATTTGAAAATACCAAAGAGACCGATGATCTACCTGAGCGTATGTCTGGAACTAACGTGCTTAATGAATTGAAATTTTTCAATTTTTCGTTCAGGAATGGTCAAATGAAATCTGGAAAGAGAAAGAATGTTTCCACTGAAACCTATTACAATTGGAGGAAGAGGAGTATCTTTTTTGATTTTCCATATTGGTCAACCAATTTGTTACATCATTTCTTAGACGTAATGCATATAGAAAAGAATATATGTGAAATGTTGCTTTCGGTTCTTCTAAATGTCAAGGGGAAGACAAAAGTTGATTTACGATCTCGGCGTGACTTGGTGGATTGGGGCATTAGACCAGAATTACATCTTGTGCGTATCAGTGAAAATAAATGGAAACTTCCATGTGCTTCTTATGTGATGACACCTAGGGACAAAAAACAATTTATGGAAGTATTAGAGACTATCAGAGTTCCTGATGGCTATTCAAGCAACATATATAAACAGGTCAACAAAAGAGAGTTGAAGCTAAAATCATTAAAGACTCGTGATTATAACGTTCTACTGCATGAGTTACTCCCAATAGAAATCCATCATCCTTTTTCCAATAATTTAAAGGTGGCTGTTATTCAGTTGTGCCATTTGTTTAGAGATCTTTGTGCTAAGAAGTTTTCCATGTCTTTCTTGCAAAAAATGTTGACATATGCCCCATTAAATTTGTGTGAGTTGGAGAAAATATTTTCTCCGTCATTTTTCACATGCATGTTACATCTATTTTTCCATATTCCCAATGAAATACTTATCACAGGACCTTTTTCTTTTCATTGGATGGATCCAACAAAATGAAATATTAGCACATTATAGTCTTATGTCCGAAACACAAATCATCCCGAATGTTCTATCATGAACGGTTACTTGGCTCAATAATGTATAGATTTCTGCTTGATGTATTTGTCTGGTCTTACTACAAGATTGAACAGACTAATGTGTAATAAAGAACAGTGTGAGCAAATTGAACCCATTTTTCCATCACTTCCTCAAACAGGAAGAATTCCTGGATCATATACATTGATGAAATTAAGCCATGAAGAGCAGGAGATGGCACATCACACAATTTTGTTCAACTGTGATTTGTTCGATGACAATATCTAGTAACTAAATTTATTATGTATATATTACATATATATATGTTAAACTATTCATATTTTTTATCTACAGGGAACATAAAACAATGATAAATAAGAAACATCGTTCTTTATCATTGAGAAAGAGAGAGGATTTTCATATCAATGAATTTTCTTCTTGGTTAAAATTGAAGGGAAAAGAAATAATGTTTAAAATAATTATATCAATATTTAATTAAGTTTAATAGTCATCTATATTACAGGTATTGAGTTTGTCTGCTGACTCTGTCTTTCAGAAAATAAGATCTTTCGCTTTTGTTCCAAATATCGTGGTTTGTGACTGTAAATCAATCCTTATCAATGGGTACAACTTTATTGTCACTGAACGAGCAAAGAACATAAGAACAGAAAATTATGGTGTTATGGTTACTTCCACAACAGATTGTTATGCCAGTGCATCACATTATAGACTGCGATTTGAAAATTTGGGTTATTATGTAGTTGTTGAGAAAATAATAATATTGGATTATTACTCTCATGGACGAGTCACAATGATGAAATTCCATTGGTTTGATTCGATGATGAGACATGGCACATTTATTGGTGATTATGGATTTAGAGTAATTAATATGACTCCCACTCTTTCTACCGAAGAACCATATGTGTTGGCATCAATGGATAAACATGTTTTTTATGTCAAAGACAAACTTCAACCTGAATTTGGTGTCATAGTTGAAGTAATTCCAAGACATATTTTTGATGATGGTGATGACTGAAATGACATTTCCCCTAGGGCCATTGGAACCAATCCATTTATTATTTTTGATTACGTTAATTTCTCAATTGTCAGAGATTATTGTGAACCTGGTGTTGTGGTTGAAAATATATAGAATCATTCATCCATGTTCTCAATTCTTTTGGTTTACCTCGAGTTGGGTTGGTAAGGTTGGTAATATTAAAATTGAATTAGTATTGATCACAAATATGTTTTAGCTGACTTGACTGTTATGTGAATTTTCAATGTTTATTGGTTGTAGTTTTATTTTAATTGTATTTTCTAATTTGGAATTGAACTATATTCAAACATAGTCATCAATATTTATAACTTTCAAAACATTACAACTTGTATGATTTATTCAATCAATTCAAGATCTTCTAAAACAATTGATAGCTGACATGACCGTTATGTGAATTTTCAATGATTATTGGTTGTAGTTTTATTTGAATTTCATTTTCGAATTTGGAATTGAATGGTATTCAATCATAGTCAAACAATATTTCTAACTTGGTGAACATTACCACTTGTATGATTTATTAAATCTATTCAAGATCTTCTAAAACAATTGACAGATAAATTACCAATGAATCCCCCTATTCCCTCATATATTTAGTTTTTTGGGTTACAAATTAGTTTTCTTTTTCTAATTAATTACATATTTGTTTTCGAATGCAGGAAATGAAGCCAATTGATGAGAGATGAAGGGAAAAATGATGGATAACAATCGTCAAATGATGGAGTTTGGAATTCCATCATTAGTGCGTGTAGTGAGTACTTTATTTCAAATTGATATATTTATAGAATATATAATTTCATGTGATTAATTTTTTTTAACATTTTTGTAGGATCCACCTATACGTTGACGGTTATTCGACGAGGAGCCTAATACTGGTCCTAATACTCAGGTCGGCGGTACGAGGAAGGGTCGTACCAGAGGTGGACGAGCCGCTGCGCATACCCGACTAGACCCTGAACCTCCCACTGACATGTCATCCTTCCCACATTCTGATACCGGTGTGTCGTTAGGGACACACGGGATATTTCGGCCTCCCATATTTTGGCTACCTTCTATATCTTATGGCCCATAATTTTCACATCCCATGATGATTCCCACTCCCCAATCAGCATCCGGTCAGACAATTGTCCCATCTTCTTTTCCTTCTACATCAATCTCTCCGAGCTTCTATAGTTCATTGTCTTCGACTCCTATTCCACCACAGGGTGTTCCATCAGTTTTTGTGGATCCAGCGGTGCCCAATGATCATACAGACATATGTATATTTATAGAACCCTAAATTTTTTTATAGAAATATTTATTTTCATTATAATATGTTTTGATTAAATATTTGTTTTTAATTCATGACAGATACATATAATAACAGGGGGTGTGGGCGGGGGCGTACACGCATGCGTTCAGTGTGGAAACGCGGCACACAGGTTATGGTGGATTATAATGAAGACAACCAAATGGTTGAGAAAACAGGGCAGCAATGTCGGAGATTTTTTGCGATGCTTTCCAAATACTCCTACATCATTATTGTCAGCCTGCTATCATGGAGACATTTTCTTCATGAGGTCATGGATAGAGCTTGGGAAGAGATATGGGTAAATAAATCTATTCTATTTAATGCTATTAATTATTTTTGTATTTATATGAATTAATATTTTGATGTCAGCTTCGATTTAATTTTCCCGATGGTGAGGGTGCATGACCAGAAAGTCTAAAGGATTTAGGTGAGATTTGGAGAGCCTACAAGCATGAGTTGTATATTGGTTGGGTTTCTAGAGTTGGCACTGAGTTAGAGGCGGTACTAGTGGTGGATTATTGTCCTATAGAGCAGTATCGTCATATGAATACTCATTGGACGAGTACCCAGTTTAAGGTATTAATAACATTTGAGGTATTTAAATAATAAGTTTCATGTTTTGCATTAATACTAACTATTGCATTTTCAAATTTTATTTAGGAATAATCTGGAAAAAATATAAAGAACATTGATGCAAAAAAAAAACTCCACACACTGCGACGCACTACGATGCATGATCATGAGAGGAAGAAGGTACGACAAATGTTTATAAGTTTTCTTTACTACTTACACATTATTTTGATTCCACAATTATTTAATAGTTTTTTAATGTTTTCATATAACTTTAGTTTTCAATGTCATTGTAGAGGCAAATACAAAATATTGAAGGATGTGTGCCTCGAGCAAAACTGTTTTGCTCGAGTAGATGGAAAAACGATGGAAGATTCATCAATGAACCGACTCACCAGCAGATTGTAAGTTTTAATATGTGGAATTTATATTTTAATATCTATTTTGTAACACAATGATATATTTGTATTTGTAACAGGCTGCTTTAGAGGCCCTCAATTCCCAATAACCAGACAGTTTTGGGCCAACAGATCACTTACATCAGGTGTTGGGAGAGGAACATTCTGGCAGAGTACGCTACCGACCTAGGATAACCCCGACGAGGTATTGTCCCTCCTAAGGTACGAGCTGTAGTGCCACCGAGCTATAGAAAGTTAGGGCATAGGTAGAACCGGCTGATAAAAGGGCCACAGAGATGGCAGAATAGTCTGCTAGGGAAAATAGTAAATTTATGAAATTTACTAAAGTTCTACGTCTAACACTTCCAGGAGAGGACGGCCTAGCTTTTGATTAATATATGTCGTCGATAAGTTCTATATATGGTTCAGCAGTTGGCAGTTCTATTGGTGTTCAGGAAGATTTCCAGCTTGATGATGATGATGGCGAGGAGTCTGATGCGGAAGAGGAGGGAGAGGAGGAGGGAGAGGTGGGTGGAGAGGGTGTGGAGGAGGGTGAGGGCGAGGAGGAGGGCACTGAGGAGGGTGAGGATAATGATGTGGATAGGACGAGGGTGATGATGATGGTGATGATGGTGATGTTGATGTGGGACAAATTGATCCATTACATTTTTTACTAATATTACTAAGATTTGATATTTAATATATTCTAGTTGTTGGTTTTATCTAGACTCGTAGTATAGTATTTGAGTTGAGTTATTTTTATATATTATCTGTTATTATGGATGTTGATGTCTTTTATTTTTTGTGTGTTTGGGAACCCCCCTCATTTCTGGACCCTGGGCAACACCCCACCATCCTCCTTGGACCCCAGACACCCCCCGGACAGCCCCCAGACAGCCCTTCAGATGTCCCCCCACCCTCTACCATGGACCCCGGAAAACCCCCCAAACACCCCCGGAGAGCCCCCGGAGAGCCCCCCGAACAACCCCCGGATAGCCCCCCCCCCAACCCTCCCTGGACCCTGGATAGCCCCTCAGACAGCCCCCCAGACAGCCCGCACCCTCTTCCTTGGACCCTGGACAACCCCGCAAACATCCCCCAGACATCCCCTAGATAGCCCCCCAAACAGCCCCCGGACAGCCCCACCAACATCCTCCCTGGACCCCAGACAGCCCCCCAGACAGCCCCTCGGACATCCCCACACCCTCTTCCTTGGACCCCAGACAACCCCCCAAACACTCCCCGAACAGCCCCCCAGAACAGCCCCCTGAACAACCCCCCCCCCCACCCTCCTCCCTGGACCCCGGACAGCCCCCTGGACAGCCCCCCCAGACAGCCCCCCTGGACAGCCCCCCACCCTCCTCCTTGGACCCCAGACAACCCCTCGAACACCGCCCAGACGTCCCCCCGAACAGCCCCCCCCCCCCTCCTCCGTGGTCCCCGGACAGCCCCCCGGACACCCACCGAATAGCCCCCCACCCTCCATGATTTCATTTAATACTAGAAAATCTATAATATATATTTTATTTATTTTAATCATGATAATCAATGTAAATCACATTTACACATCTAATCAATATCAAAGAATCTTGGTATGTTATAAAAGAGATGTATTCATTCGGCATGACATTGTTAGCTCTGAAATGTTTCATAGCATGATAAACTAAAATCTAATCCATACTAAGATTGATATAAAAATAGTCTATATGAATGTCCTCAAGATTTTAAGTAAATACAATTCTACTAATATACACATGAGGATTCTCATAAAATGGAAAACATTTTAAGCACATACGGAAAAAATACCGAACACATTCGGGTTCCGTTGAAACATTAGGAGAACGATCCATGGGTCATATGTGACGTGTACGAATCAACCCCACATCAATCTGAGACGCGATGTGGCTGGCACCACTCAAAGTGTATGTCTTCTGTTTCAAAAGGACGTTATTTTAATTGAAAACATCAAATGTCATACGGAAAACAAACCAAACACATTCAGTTTCTATGGATACTTTAGGAGAACGACTCATGGGTCATATGTGACGTGTACGAGTCAACGCCGCCTCAATCTGAGACACGGTGTGGCTGGAGCCCCTCAAAGTGTCTATCTTTTGTTTCAAAAGGACGTCATTTTATGTGAAAAACATCAACTGGCATACGTAAAACCAATCAAACACATTTGGATTGTGTCGATACTTTAGAAAATCGATCCATGGGTCATATGTGACATTTACGAGTCAACCCCGCCTTAATCTGAGGCTCGGTGTGGCCAGAATCACTCTATGTGGCTCTCTTTTGTTTAAAATGGACAACATTTTCAGTACATACGGAAAACCGAACAAACGCATTCAGAATGTGTCGATACTTTATCAAAACGATCCATGGATAATTTGTGACATGTATGAGTCATCCCCACCTCAATCTGAGGCGCGGTTTGGCTGGCACCACTCAAAGTGTATGTCTTCTGTTTCAAAAGAACGTCATTTTAATTGAAAAAAATCAACTATCATACATAAAACCAACCAAACGCTTTCGGATTTTGTTTCTACATTATAACAATGATGCATGGGTCATATGTGACGTGTATGAGTCAACCCCACCTCAATCTGAGGCGCGATGTGGGCTCCACCACTCAAAGTGTATGTCTTTTGTTTCAAAAGGATGTAATTTAATGTGAAAAACCTCAACAGACATAAGGAAAACTGACCACACACATTCAGATTGTCTCGATACTTTAGAACAATGATCCATGGATCATATGTGATTTGTACGAGTCAACCCCGCTTTAATATGAGGCACGTTGTCGCCAGAATCACTCTAAGTGGATCTCTTTTGTTTAAAATGGACAACATTTTAAGTACATACATAAATCCAACCAAACGCATTCATAATTTTTCAACAATTTAGTACAACAATCCATGAGTCATATGTGATGTGTACGAGTCATCCCCGCCTCAATCTAAGGTGCGATGTGGCCTCCACCACTCAAATTGTCTGTCTTTTGTTTCAAAAGAACGTCATTTTATGTGAAAAAATAAACCAGCATACAGAAAACTGACCAAACGCATTCGGATTGTGGCGATACTTTATCACAACAATACATGGGTCATATGTGACGTTTAAGAGTCAACCCCACCTTAATCTATGACACGGTATGGCCGGAATCACTCTACGTGGCTCTCTTTTGTTTAAAATGGAAAATATTTTAATTACATATGGAAAACTGACCAAACACATTCGGATTGTGCCGATACATTATCAAAAAGATCCAAGGGTCATATGTGACATGTACGAGTCAACCCCACCTCAATCTGAGGCGCGGTGAGGCGGCACCACTCAAAGTGTCTGTCTTCTGTTTCAAAATGACGACATTTTAATTGAAAAAAATCAACAGGCATACGGAAAACCAACCAAAAATATTCGGATTGTGTTGATACATTATCTCAACAATCCATGGGTCATATGTGACGTGTACGAGTAAACCCCACGTCAATCCGAGGTGCGATGTGGCCTCCACAACTCAAAGTGTCTATTTTTGGTTTCAAAAGGATGTCATTTTAAGTGAAAAACATCAACTGGCATACAGAAATCCGACCAAACGTATTCAGATTGTGTCGATACTTTATCAAAAAGATACATGGGTCATATATGACGTGTACGAGACAATCCCTCCTAAATCTGAGGCACGGTGTGTCCGGAATCAATCTAAGTGGCTCTCTTTTGTTTAAAATGGACAACATTTTATGTACATATGGAAAACTGAACAAACTCCTTCGGTTTCCATTGAAACATTAGGAGAACGATTCATGAGTCATATGTGACGTGTACGAATCAACCCCGCCTCAATCTGAGATGTGGTGTAGCCGGAACCACTCAATGTTTCTGACTTCTGTTTCAAATGGACATAATTATAATTGAAAAACATCAATTGGCATACAGAAGACCGACCAAACGCATTCCGATTGTGTTGATACTTTATCGCAACGATCCATGGGTCATATGTGACGTGTATGAGTCAACCCCGCCTCAATCCGGGGCGTGGTGTGGTCACCACAACTCAAAGTGTCTAACTATTGTTTCAAAAGGACGTCATTTTAAGTGAAAAACATCAACTGGAATACGAAAAACTGACCAAACACATTGGGATTGTGTCAATACTTTAGGCCAACGATCCATGGGTCATATGTGACATGTACGAGTCAACCACGCCTTAATCTGAGGCACGGAGTGGCTGGAATCACTCTATGTGGCTATCTTTTGTTTAAAATGGAAAACATTTTATGTACATACGGAAAACTGACCAAATGCATTCGGTTTACATATGTGACGTGTACGAATTAACCCCACGTCAATCTGAGATTCGGTGTTGCCACACCACTCAAAGTGTATGTCTTTTGCTTCAAAAGGACGTCATTTTAATTGAAAAACATCAAATGGCATACGGAAAACTGACCAAACGAATTCGTATTGTGTCGATACATTAGCACAATGATCAATGGGTCATATGTGACGTGTACGAGTCAACCCCGCTTCAATCCGAGTCAGGGTGTGGCCACCAACACTCAAAATTTCTATCTTCTGTTTCAAAAGGATGTCATTTAAGTGAAAAAAATCAACTGGCATACGAAAAACCGACCAAACACATTATTATTCTGTTGATACTTTAGCACAACGATCCACGGGTCATATGTGACGTGTACGAGTCAACCCCGCCTTAATCTGAGGCAAAGTGTGGCCGAAATCACTCTATGTGGATCTCTTTTGTTTAAAATGGACAAAATATTAAGTACATATGGAAAACCGTCCAAAAACATTCATTTTCCATTGAAACATTAGGATAATGATTCATGGGTCGTATGTGATGTTTATGAGTCAACCCTGCCTTAATCTGATGCACAGTGTGGTTGAAATCACTCTATGTGTCTCTCTTTTGTTTAAAATTGAAAACATTTTAAGAAAATATGGAAAAATAACCAATCGAATTCGGTCTCCATTAAAATTTTACAAGAACAATCCATGGGTCATATGTGACCTGTACGAGCCAACTCTGGCTCAATCTGACTCATGGTGCGGTCGGGATCAGTCTATGTGTCTCTCTTTTGTTTAAAATGGACACCATTTTAAGTACAAATGTAAAACTGACCAAATGCATTCAGTTTCCATTGAAACATTAAGAGGATGATCCATGGGTTATATGTGACGTGAACGAATCAACCCCGCCTCAATATGAGATGTGGTGTGGCCGACACCACTCAAAGTGTCTATCTTTTGTTTCAAAAGGACGTCATTTTAATTGAAATACATTAACTGGCATACGGAAAACCGAGCAAACGCTTTCAGAATATTTTGATACTTTAGGACAACGATCGATGGGTCTTTTGTGACGTGTACGAGTTATCCTCTCCTCAGTCCGAGGTACGGTGTGGTAGGATCACTCCTTGTGTATGTATTTTGTTTAAAATGGACATGATTATAAGTTAAAAGAACAACTAACATCTGGAAAACCAAACAAACGCATTCGAAATGTGTTGATTCTTTAGGAAAACTATACATGGGTCATATGTGACATATACAAGTCAAACCCACCTTAATATGAGGCACGGTGTGGCTAGAATCACTCGAAGTGGCTCTCTTTTGGTTAAAATGGACAACATTTTAAGTACATATGGAAAACTGACCAAAAGGATTCTGATTGTGTTGATACTATAGCACAATGATCCATGGGTTATATGTGACGTGTACGAGTCAACCCTTACTCACTCCAAGGAACGGTGTGAGAGACACCATTCATAGTGTCTCTCTTTTGTTTAAAATGGAAAGGATTATAAGTGAAAGGATCAACTGGCATACGAAAAACTGACCAAACACATTCAAAATGTCTTGATGCTTTAGGAAAACGATCCATGGGTCATATGTGTCATGTACGAGGCTTTCCCACCTCAATCTGAGGCGCGGTGTGGCCGACACCATTCACATTGTCTCTCTTTTGATTATAATTGACAAGATTATAAGTGAAAAGAAAAACTGACATATTAAAAACTGACCAGACGCATTCGTATTGTGTTGATGATTTAGGTCAACGATCGATGGGTCATATGTGACGTGTTCGAGTCAACCCAGGCTCAATTCGAGGCACGGTGTGGCCGTGATCACTCTATGTTTCTCCCTTTTGTTTAAAATGGACAACATTATAAATACATACATAAAACCGACCAAACCAATTATTTTTCGATTGAAACATTAGGAGAACGATCCATGGGTCATAGGTGACGTGTACGAGTCAACCCCGCCTCAATCCAATGTGCAGTGTAGACGCCACCACTCAAAGTGTCTGTCTTTTATTACAAAAGGACGCCATTTTAAATGAAAAACATCAATTGGCATACGGAAAACCGACCAAACACATTCGGATTGTGGCGATACTTTAGAACAACAATCCATGGGTCATATGTGATGTGTATGATTCAACCCCATCTCAATATGATGTGTGGTGTGGCTGAAACCACTCTAACTATGTCTCTTTTGTTTAAAATGGGAAGGATTATAAGTGAAAAGAACAAATGGCATACAGAAAACCGACCAAACACATTCAGAATCTTTTCATAATTTATCCTAATGATTCACGGGTTGTATGTGACCTGTACAAGCCAACCCGAGCTCAATCTAAGTCGCGGTGTGGCCGTGATCAATATATGTGTCTCTCTTTTATTTAAAATAGACAACATTTTATGTACATATGGAAAACTGACCAAACACATTATCTTTGCATTGAAACTATAAGAGAACGATCCATGGGTCATATGTGACGTGTACGAGTCAACCCCGCCTCAATTTGAGACGCGGTGTGGCCGACACCACTCAAGGGTTCCATCTTTTGTTTCAAAAGAACATCATTTTAAGTGAAAAACATCAACTATCGTATGGAAAACTGAGAAAACGCTTTTGGAATATGTTGATACTTTAGAACAACGATCTATGAGACATTTTTTACGTGTACGAGTTAACCTTGCCTCAATCTGAGGCATGGTGTCGCCGGTATCACTTCAGGTGTATGTATTTTGTTTTAAATGGACATCATTTCAGGTAAAAATATATGGTATACAAAAAACCGATCAAATAATGAATAGAATTCCGGATTCCACATATAATTGTAATCAAAATTTTAAATTGAATTATAAATGAATTATGTATGTTTATAATTACATTATGAATTCTAATTTAATTATGGATGTGTATAGTTCGAGGATGCATTATATGTTAAATGTGTATGATTTTATTTTCTATATGTATGTGTTATTTGGTTATTGAAAGTACAATAATTTTATATGTATGTTTTAGTTTATTTCAGGTACAATAATTGGATTTCAAATGGGAGGGAATGCATAAAATGTGACGTGATGTCCAAATTGCAGAGCTTCTGTGCAAGTTTCAGGCTGCTGTGCAATTTTCACAGCATATGATATGCCAACGGTTTCAAACTGTTGGTAAAAAACCTTTCCCAACAGTTTATAAACTGTTGGGAAAGAGGAGAATCCTTGGGATTTCCCAATGGTTCAAGCCAAACCGTTGGGAAAAACTATCCCAACGGTTTGGAACAACTTTTGGGACCGGTTCGCCTTTCCCCACCCAATACCAATGGTTCAGATTAAACAGTTGGGAAAAGATTTCCCAACGGCTTACTTCCCTACAGTTTTCAGAACCGTTGGTATAACATATACCAACAGTTTTGCAGCCTTTCCCAATGGTTCAGAACCATTGGGAAAGACTGTATTTCCAGTAGTGAAATGATTTGTTCATAAAATTCATGGATTATATTAAGTATTGTTTTGGTAAATATTTAAGAATTATATGATATCATAAATATATGTTAAAATTGGTATATATAAATATATATATGTATATTAGTTTCTTTCTTCCTACACGATAATAATCTTTTTTTCATTTATAGATTTTTAAAATAAAATTGTTTTCATGAGGTAAAATGTTTGAAATATAATTTTTCAAATATGAAAAATATATTTTACTCATTAAAAGTATTACAAATAAAAATATATGTTATTTTAAATCTATGCTTACATCTATTGATTTCAATCAAGAACTTCTAATAAAATATCCAAATGTTCCATTGACATTCTTTCCGAAGTT
Source organism: Viscum album (assembly GCA_963277665.1). NCBI lineage: Eukaryota > Viridiplantae > Streptophyta > Magnoliopsida > Santalales > Viscaceae > Viscum > Viscum album. The sequence continues at coordinate 136,428 of CAUJRU010001403.1, forward strand.
TTTTTGATTGAATTATTCTTTCGACACTCAATTCCATCCATGACTTTTATTATTTTGAAACTAAATTCTTTTAATGGGTTATGATTTCATGTAGTGATTAGGAAACCTATCTCATTTTATAGGTTATTATGTGATGATATTTTCATGCTAACAGTTATATTTCATGGGTTATGATTTTATTTTTATAAAACCTATCTCTTTTTATGGGATATTATATGATGAATGTTTTATTATATTTTCAAATATTTATGAATGATTTTATTATGAGATGCATGTGAAATATATGTAACTCTAATAAATTTCGTAACGATTAGTGGTATATGACCTCAATGGGTACACGGGTTGTATTCAATGCTTGAAAACACGAAGTTACATGGATTATAGCCCAAGCCTAAATTAAAAACGGCACACTGGTTACTATGTGAAGCACAAAGTAGGCATATAAGACATAGCCCAATTCCAGAATGTTATTGAGGACTCGATGGGTAGCCTTGGAATAAAATTTTATATTCTTATAATTATTCCACAAATACTATGTTTTATTCCTCAGTTATGCTATCATTTATCATGATGTTTATTTCATTATGATTTAGGTCTTATGAACAACCAATATTTATCCCATCAGTCATGATTAAGACCATTGATATGCAGGTAATGATCTCTTAAAGTTCTGATCATGTTCTCATGCCCTTATGTTCGTATTTATCCCTACATTTCTCCAGTTTTTATCCTTATAAATCATCTGAGCTCACCCTTTTTGATGATGTTCCCCATGTTATGAAGAATGGTTTTAGGTAGAATTACTAAAGGTGGAGATATTTATGGGATATTTTGAAGATATTTCAGTATGATATAATTTTTCTCATTTTTCCAAATTCACTAAACGATTATGGTCCTTGGGATTTTAATTTTTTATCATACAAAATTTTTATCTAAATTGATATAATATCTTCGTACGTCAAAAATGGGGCTCTATAGTTTTTATTAGAAGAATGTTGTAGTCACCATTTCGAAACTATGGTAAAAAAACCTTAGTGATATTCATTGAATTATTTCAAAGAAAATGTATTGTGATGTATCTAAGGATAAGTCTATGGATAATGTAAAATTATAGGATCATGTCCATGAATTTTCATAAAGGGCAGAGAGAGTGGATTCCTTGAAATACGACTATATGTTGATACTATAAGTTTATTTTGTTCTAGAATAGATGTACCCAGATGTAACAAATCTGAAAGGATATTTCAAGCCTAAATTAGTGTAATGTTGAACATGACAATGATCCTTTCATCACATATAGTTTAACACTCTCAATCTATATTCTTTGCGAATTATGAATCTCATCATGAAACATCTTAAAGGACATAAATAATATTTATCCATGAATAACCATGGAAAAACCTAGTTTGTCATATATTAAGGAAGGTTTCATAAAATAGACATAATTTTTTTAATTCTATTCATGACTATTTGGTTTTCTTCTGTGATCAGTAATTCATGTATTGTGCTTCTAGTTTTAGACAATAGAGGGAACTTTAATGAACTAGATTTACATTGAATGTGATAGAAAAGTTTTTATGATAATTCACGGGGAATGATAACTAGAGTGAAATATGTTGTTATCATTCATAATAATTTTTCATGAAACATGATTAATAATGATTACCTACTCCAACTATCAGTCTCACCATTGAATTGAATGAATTTTTTTTTGATGGTTAAGGTAATGAAGACCATAGAAGAAAAATGATTTGGTTTCCCATGTGTCATGAATGTGGAAATAATCTCAAAGTAATTTCCATATAGGAACAAGAATATATTCAGAATGTGGTAATAAAGGACACAAGAAAGTGATTTCATGGGAAAAAATAAGTGTTTGTATAACGGAATAGATGTGAATGTTACCTTCCTTATTGTATTATCAATAAACTAATACTTTGAATGTGTAAATTATGGGCATTATAGAAATCAATATCTTATGTGGAAGGCTCATAGATAGAATTATTCAAATGATACATGTAGTTTGTTTTTTATAAATATACAGTGACTACACATGACAAGTGAAAGTTATATGATATTCTTCCATTATTGTTTAAATAAAACAAAGGAAGCGTGATTAGATTGATATTGAAGAACCTTTATACATGATTCATATTTTATATTCTAGGAAAGTGGTATTAAGTAATAATTTGAAAAAAAAATGATTATTAGTTTAAGAATAATGTATGTTGGATTATGTATTTATGTTTTGGGATTTAGAGATTATTTTATAGGAATCATAAAATATATATAATTATTTTCTTTATATGTTTTAATTAATTATATAAAAGCATGATTTTAATTGCTATAAAGGTATATAAAAGATGTTTCACAGAAAGGAGATAATTTTAATAATGAAAGGAAACCCTTAATTGATTTGTGATTTAACATATTATTGTTCTGATATGGATATGTGGGATATGAATAAGTAAATGTTACAATAATGTTTACCATGGAACTAATTAAGGTCTTGTGGACAAGTAGTTTATGATATCATAGATGTAGTGTAAAACATATAGGATTTAAGGAATATATTTAGTAATCTATTGAATTAGGAATCATGCATGTTACCTATATGTATTTATGGTAAATGAAATTATTACCATGTCCCAAGAGAATTTACCCTGGTGTTATTCACATGTTTGGAATGTGACAAAAAAATATACATTGGATTATTTTGGGGATTAATGTTTTGCTGATTTTATAACTCCCTTTTTAATGTTTTTTATTTTCATATATGATAAGTGTTATAATATTAACCATTCATGAATGTTTTATTATATACTTAGGGGGAATTATTTATTCACTATGTTTATATAGAAAACCATTGAAAAAATTCATTCTATTGATTAACCTTATTTCAAGGATGTCCATAATATTTTTAAAATTAAATAAGTTTTGTTTTAGAAAAGGACATCGTGTATATATGGTGACAACCAATAATGTCTCAAAAGGATGCACATCTAGAACCCATGACAGAAGGATGGAAGGGGTTTAATTTCTACCATTGACCAACATGATATCCTGGTTATTGTATATTTATTTCTAAAGATTAGTTATTTATAAAGAATAATTATTTATGATGAATAATTATTTAATATGAATAATTATTTATGAGGAAATATTATTGTAACTTTTTGTATTTTGATATTAATGTATTAACCCTAATGAATTTCTTAGAATAGTTATAGATAAATAATTATACATTTCATTATTTTGTGAGCCATAATATCTATTAAAATTACCTTTTAACACATTCTGCAAAAATTTTATTTAATAAACATTTGATGCACAAATTAATTGATGTATTAGAAATTTTAAAAATAATAACAAAAGAATAAAATTTTATTTATTTAAATTTATCAAATAAGTATATTTCAACATTATTGGAAACTAAAAAAATTACCCTGAATTGTAATAATTATCAAAAGAAAATGTATTGTCTTAATAAATTAATTTATTGGTACAGATTTACTTTTTAGTCATCACATATTTATAAAAAAAGGGCCTCAAGTTTTCATTTGTCATTAACTTTTTTTATTGATGAACTCAATCACTCTCTATAGATATTCAAAATTTTCCTTTATAACCAATATTTACTTACAACCACTATTCTCCTTTGTGGAAACCTAGTTACATGTTTCTTTGGGTAAACATTATCATTCCAAATTTATTTTTAAGGGATGTTTTATTAATAATTTTTTCAATTTTAGTTTTTATGAATTAAAATTTAATTTATAAAAAATTTTGTAAGACCGAATAATTTCAAGATATAAATTTATTTTATGGGAGTTGAATGTAATACCTCAAGATTTTGTGACTTATTATTTTTTGAATTAATTTCACCTTTTTGATATACTTCATTTCACATAACTATGAAAATAGATTATTTTATATTAAATCACTATGTTTGTCTTGCGTTCTATGCAACAAAAATTTAATCATTCTATAAAAAACATAAATATTATCTTTCTATTCAAAGTACATCGATTTTTGCCTGAATTAAATCCAAAAATGGATATCCTCTATGGCTTGTATAATATCTGTGAAAGAGTTTTATAAAAACAATAATATATTATCCAAATATGTTTATTCAGTTTAATAATATAAATTCTATTAGTAAAATATGTCTTTATGAACATTATTGACATATTTTTGAAAATATATTATTTACATAAATATATGATTAATTTATAGGTCATCAATTAATTATAAATAAATAAGAAAAATGATTTAATATTAAGAATAATATTAGTTTTTTATGGTCAAAAATTTGTTTCACCACAAAAAATTAAATTAAAATAAAATATTAAGTAATATTAATGTAATATACATATAAAATCTATATTAAATCTAATATTTTTTTCATCCAATAGATTGTATAATCATTAGATATGAACAAACCAAATTTTAAGAATAAAAACCTGATTTTTTAATAAAATAATTTTTAAAGTCTTTTAAGGGAGAACCCAATATAAATTATTTTTTTGGATAATTGTTAGATTTAATATATAAAAATAAACTTCACAGTGTAATAGAATTTTTTTTTTGGATATTTCTTTAGTGTTTTTTGTAAGGTTTTATTTTTTAATGAATAGATTAATATATTTTATTTTAATTGAAAATATATATTTCATTTAAATTTTTTATATTGTAAAATTATATTTTAAATTTCTTAGAAGTTTAAACAACTTATATTATTATAAATTAATCTAGTGTGGTTTATTAGAGAATTTTTTACATTGAAATTGGGTATAAAAACATACAAATCTTTCGATAATTTTAACATTAAAACCATAGAATTTCGACACCACCACGTGATTAATTGAAAATTAATTTCTAACACATATGTGATTCAAATTATGAAAAATGGATAAAATATTATGAATATTCATAATTCATATTTATTATGAGTTTAACTTAGATTTTTATCAAAAATATTACTGAATGTAATAAATGATAATTATAGGGATTAAGGTAACATTAAAGTTTAACTAGCAAAAATCAATAAATTAAAGACCCAAGATAAATTATAAATTTGTCGAAACAAAAATTAATTTCAATATTTCGACCATATACTCCATTATATAGTCTTTTTTTCATTATTTGACACTTTCAATAAGAAAAACATGTGTGTAATTCTCTCTTCAAATATTTACCACAGTGACACTCTTCATTCCTTATAAAAGGTCGCCACCTCTACCTTATTTTAGAGACCTATCATGCCCCTTGGATCATCAAGAATCCATTTCAACAATCTACCAACTTCTTGACTACACCCTTTAAACCTCTCTTTGGGGATAAATTCTTCCAATTAATCCTTTTTGGAACAAACCCAAAGGAGTTTCTTGATTAAGAAGTAACATCTTCTCTCGAGATCCTTTAATTTATTTTTTTTACTCCAACTCCTCATCTATCATTATTCAATACTTGTATAAAAAAAATGTATCCCAAATATACTATGTTTATTAATATATTTTTACAAACTACTCTAACACAAACCTCCATCTAATGGATAATGATCACACTCTTTATTTGTTTGACAAACTTCCACCTCACTAAATGATTATTGTTCAATTTTACCAAACACCTCTCGTGGTGGAAATAATGATTGTAAATATATTTATATATGTTTTATATTATATTAATTTTTTATTAATGATATATTATTCCTTTAAAAATACTTATATTTTTAATTTTAATTTGGTGATAATACGATAATTTTTTTGACTATGTTTGGACTACCGCCCCTAAAACGAAATGATTCATTCATAAAGCACATGGATGGTATTTAAGATGGTTTTAAATAACATATAATACATATATGATATCAAAAATGTACATAAATAAGGATATATATATATATTACATTGTTTCTGCCCACATGATAACAAAAATGGAAACAACATTCATGTGTACGTAGAATTTACTCCTTCCATGAACATCATATTTCATTTTATAATTCTATATTTTATATATTTATATAATACATATATACTAGTTATAAATGATATTCAGATCATGTATTACATTATTTAATCATGATATAAGTTTAAGGACTAGCGATATAATAAATTACGACACATGTGAGAATTAACAAAATGTTACCCGAAGTGAAACCATAACATAGGACTGTTAACAAGCAGGTAATATAAGGTTGTAATCAAACCATATATGGTATTATATATAATAATAATTTTATTGAAAATATTTATAATAAATATATATTTTTTATACAGGTCTGTTCAATATGTACAATGGGAGTTACAAAACAAGGTTTTGGGATTTCATCTCACTTTTTATTCCCGTGGAACATGCTTTATTCACCACCCAATCATTTTGTGTGGTGTGTATACTGGACATGTATGAATTAAATTATTTTTATAGTTAAATTTAATTTTATTTACATATCTATTCTATGAAAATTATTTAATGGGTTTTATGTTTCAAATGTTACCAAATTGGTAAAATAGTTTTCCCTCAATTTTCAATTTTTGAGAATCATGGTTTGTTTTGCAGATAATTCATTTTATGGTGTATATAATTAAACATTATAGGAAATATCATCAATCTAAATATTTTTATGACATAATATGATTCATGTAATTTCATTTTCTTACATGGAGAGTATAATCCCAATTGACCAAGTGACAATAGTTTTTTCAAACAATCTCAGCACTTTTCAAGTGTATTTTTTAATTCTTCATTTGATGAAATATTATAACCCATATCTCAAAAATATTTCTAAAATTTATTATCCTATTGTAATTCATGACATATTCAGATTTTTTTACCATATTTAATATTTTTGGTACATATGAAAATTAGGAAAGTTTTTCTAAGATATTCTGACTTTACACTCGCTTTGTTAAGAAATCAATGAATCATAAAAACATTTTTTTCTAAAAATGGAATCAATGAATTTTCCAAAATCTTCCAAAAATATTTAAATTAAATTTTTATCATTTTTTATATCTTATCAAAATTTTCAATAGAAATTTTTTTCATTTATATATGAGGAATTTTTCTAATGTACTTACAATGAATAATCAATGTTATTTGTACCTCACACGACATATATGAGTTTACCAACTATCAATTATTTAAAAATTCATTTTCATGTTTGAATTGTTAATTTTTTAGAAAATCACTTCAAAATAGATTTTCAAGGAAATGTGTCTCAAAGGTTGTCCAATCTTGTTTAATGTTTTTAATATAAATATGTTTAAATGTTTTTATGTGTTCAAGTGCCATTTCAATTGATGAAAGGTTATTTACCTTACAAAATGTTTTAAAATTATCTTTCATTTTTATTTTCAATAGATGATAACATATTAAGATATTAATCATTCCATTCTAGTAAAATGTACAATGGATCAATTCATATTATTTTTTATTGCTTTATTTTTATATGTATTGATGATATGGTCACTCATTTAAATTCAACGTGTTTTTTGATTTAAAAACTTGACTGATTTAACAGGTTATGATTTCTTGATGTAATTTTTAACCCTATATATTTTCAAAGGTTTAGAAGTGATGAAATGTTAATGATACACATTTTAGTTCTTAGGTTATGATTTTATGTTTATTAAACATATATATTTTTATAGTTAGTGATGATATGAATGTTATATTATATTGTGGCACATGTATGAATTATTTTTTTATGATATGGGTGGGGCATATAACTCCCTCATATTCATTAGGTAATTATTTGTTTTATATAAGCTCAAAGGTTTCACAGGTTGTATCCCATTCTCAAAAACTAATATGTAAAAGGGTTGTAGCACTAGAAAAAAAAATAAAGAGTGTACATGGGTTGTAGCCTAATCATGAATACAAGAAGGAACATGTTTTATACGACAAGAATGAAAGAAAAAGGGTACATGGGTTGCATCTGAATCCCATGAACATGAAGGTACTTGGGTTGTAAAATAAGCTAAATATAAGGTTGGAACATGAGTTTCTAGCCCTATCACAAAGTAGGTACACGGGTATTTTCCCAATCCTAACATTTTATAACAGTCATAGTTGGTAGCCTTGACATAAAATTTTATTTTCATATATGTATGCCACAAATCCTACATCTTGTACTTCAGTTACAATTTCATGGATCATGAAGTTTATTTCCTTATTATTCATGTGTTTTTAACTACAAAACATTATATCATAACTCATGTTTTTGATCATTGATATACATCTTATGATTTACTAAATTTATGATCATTTTCTCATTACCTTATGTTCATGTTAATGCCTCCATGTCTCCCTTGTTTACCCTTACTGAGAATTTGTGCTCAACTCATTTCATGTTCTATTTCCCCATGTTATGAAAAAAGGATTTAGGTAGAAGTAAAAATGGCTGATATAATTTTGGGAGATGTCAAAGATCATTCATGTAGATAAACTACTTTCCTTCCATTTTTTCAATGAAAACTAACTATTATGGTAATTGAGAATGTATTTTGGAAATGTAATGAATATTCCTCTAAATGATGTAATATTAATGTACGTCATGTCGGTGTCTCTATAATAAAACTATTGTGAAACCCCTTTTAATGTCATATAAATGTAGAGAATTGAATATTGTAGAAAAATGTGTTTCCTTGATGGATTTTTTACCAAGTGGTTACACATCATGAGACAGCCTATGAACTATCCCCACAAGCCATGACCAATAAATAAATAGTGTGAAAACATCCATCCTATGTATTCTCCCTATCCCAAGATTTTATCAAATTAACCACTAAAGACTCCCAAAAATTATTCTTAGAGCACCAAAAAAATGATAGACACACAATGGTTTAGAAAACATGGATACATACCCTTAAGTAAACTAAATTATTTCCAAATAGAAAATGAATCATAATTATTCCAATAATGATGATATTGCGAAATAAATACTAACCACTTTGGTTAATTTTAAATCATAATCATGTAAAAGAAATAAAATCAAATGATGAATTAGATTCAATGAATATAAATATATCCATTATATAAATAAAAAAAGGGGTAGTGTATACACCACACAAATGAATACGTGGTGAATATAGCATATATCTAATAAAAGTAAATATGAGACAAGAAACACTTACCTCTGGTTAAAATCCCATTTTATGTCTCTAATAAAAAAGTATAATAATTATTTATTTATATTATATCTATTATATAACAATAAAAATATATTTCACACATATATTATTTACTTATAGTAATTTAAAACCCATTTATTAACAATTATATGCTAAAGTAACACTTGTAAGTGATATTTGATTCGTTTTTCTTGTATCATGTGGTACTATCATTTTAGTTGGTTTACATTGATCATGGAAACATCATGTTGGAAATGTTATACATGTTATAAATATCGTCTTTAAAAATGATATATTTATTTATATTAATCTATAATTTTAATATAATGAAAATGGATCACATGATTAATGGAGATGGTAGGTTGAATTTCAGAATGAATATAAATATTTTATTTTTCTAGATACATGTTAAAAATAAAAAATTAATACAAATTACAAATTCATTGATCATTATGTCATATAAAAATTTCTAATAATCAAATAATTCTTTATTACCATCCATATTAAAATTAAATGAATTTTTTTTAATATCGCTATGTGGTGGTGGCAGTCCACATGTACGTGTGAGGGATGTTATTGTTATCCATAATATGGAGAGGTTTGATTTGTTATTAAATTTATATAATTAGGGTTAGGTATAAAATGTAACTTATATTAATTAACAATTCCTTAACTATGTTTTATAAAAACACATAAGTGAAAATGAATCACATCACTTCATGAGGTAGTTCTCTACTATAGACACAGACAATGTTGTCATATCCCCCACGGATAAGAAACTAAGAATGTATATGTGATTTAATTATTTTTGAAGTATAGATATGTAATAAATATAGTAAATATATTTTAAATCCATCATTACATTAATATGTGAATGTTGTTGATGAAAAATTAAAAAAATCAGTTTGTGAGGTAGTTGTCCACCATACACATGATCAATCGTTTTATTTTCCATTTGCTGAAATGGAAAATGATATTGGTTATTTAATCCACATAATAACATATTAGTATATAGATAATATTTTGATGTTATATTATCATATATTTATATAATATTATGTACGTTTAAGATGAAATTAAACAAATATTCATAATTAATCATTATTCCACTTATTTAAAGTTTCTCATTATATTTATACCTAAATCCTTAATTTAAGGTCTTAGTAATTGAAATAATTCCACTACCATATCCGAATGAATGTAAGGATAAAATTTTGGTAGTTTTAGTTAAAAGAAAATGAGTTTGAAGGGTAGAGATAAGAGGAGTTATGTGGCCATTTATAAGTGGGGGAGAGGACATACCTATTACGTTAAAATAATTTGGTACGCAAATTTTTCTCATTCCAAAAGCCTTCAAAATTGTTCATTATAAAACTTTCTGTGGAATATGATCTCAATATTTCAATAATAGGTAATGTTTAAAATATTTAATTTCAATTTAATAATTATCCTCTTAGTCTAACCCCTTAATAAACTCATTTTTACCTTAACCACAAAAATTATTCTATTATTTTTTATATATATTCAATATGGTAAAAATTTCAATTACCTATATTAGATATTATTAATTATTATGATAAGAAATATGGATTCCATTTTTAATATCATAATTCAACGAAGGGGAACAATTAAATTGAAAATTAATCATGTGATCGATATGAGAAAATGCTTTTCCTGAAATATTTTTTTCTCTAGAAAATATGATCTTATATTAACTATATTAATAAACCCAATCATTATAACAAATAAAAAACAAAATCATATATTTGAAATTGATTTTTCATTAAAAAAATTATTTATTAGTGGGTATTTTTTAAATTAAAATTTAGAAAAATTATTCAATTTAAAATAGTTTTCATAAAATTATATTTTGAAAAAATAAATAAATTTATAAAAAATATACTATAAAGGAATCTTAAATGTATTTAATTGATTGAATATTAATAAATAAAAATAATTTAACATGAAATATAAATCAAATCAGAATTGTAATGTTAAAATCAATTCCATTTTGTAAATAAACGATAATTTAACAAAAAAAATTATTTTCCATTATTTATGATAAAATCAATATTTATAGAAAATACCAAAAAAATAACCATAATTATATTTTGATATGTTGATTAAAAATATATATAATTTTGTAATTTTTTTTTACTAAAATAGGTAAAAATTTATTTTAAATTATGAATGAAACTCGCGAAAAACTTCCTTTAAAACATATTTTTTATAAAACAAATCCTTTTCATCAAAATTGTTCTTAATTTATTTAAAATAAGAGGATAAATATTCAATTAATTGTATAAGTTCAGGAACCATGTAATTTTTATTATTAATTTTTTTTCTATTCATTCTCTTTATCTAAATATTTATGTTATTAATGTAATATTTCAACAATAATATATTAATAGATTATCACATTTCATTAAAACCTTCTGTGATTTTGATCGAATGATATCACAGAGATTGAATACTATTTTAAAAATTCATAACAAAATGACTTTGCGGTTTGAAATTATCTTCTATTCTTGGTTTTTTAATATTACCTATCGGAATGATATTCCTCTTTTAAAATATCATTTTGTTACAATAGTGTTTTTATGAGTCTTTTCTGAGGGAAAATATTACTTCTATTAATGGGTACATTGATAAACTAATTTTTTAATGCGTTCAGAATCATTAAAAAGTTTTTTTCCATTATCTTGTGCATAGATAATGAAAAAAATTTATTGTACCTTATTTATTAGGAAGTTGAATCATTTTAATGGTGTAAAATTATAAAGATCTGTAGGTAACAAGAACTAATTATGTCTATATAATGGGACATGTCTTGGAGGTTATTTTTCAACTAATAAATTACAAATTATTTTCATATGAAAATGAATAATGGATTCCTTTAGATAAATTATACGGATTAAGAATCCATTACTACTTATGAGGGTTTTATCAAAGGTGGTAATATAGACCTTAATCTAGATGTCCAAAAAGCTTTTTACATAATAGATTGGAGTTTCATCTTCAAAATCCGCACAATGTATGGTTCTGCTGATTATTTAATCAATTGGGTTAAAATAATTCTTAGCTTAGTGCACATTTATTTTCTTATTAATGGATCCCTAGAAGGCTATTTGACTGTTCATGGGGTGTCAGAAAAGTTATTCCTTTATCATAAATCATTTTCCCCATCACTGTGGATTATCTCACCATACTTCTTGGTTTCATGGTTGGCAATGGAATATCAATTTCAATCCATGTTGGATGGGGGATGGTCACTCCCTCTCATCTAAAATATGATGAAGACATTATTATCTTCACTAAAGGTGATAAAAACAATATTAGGAATATAGTGAAGGCACTTTTTCACTATAAAATGGTGTTCGGGCAGGAGGTTAGATGGAGTATGTCCTATGTTTACTTTGGGAGGAATTTATCTTTGAATAGGAAAACTGACATCATTAGAGAAATGAGCATTCGAGTAGGATATCTTCATGTCAGTTTTCTATGGGTTCCCTTGTTCTGGGGAAGACCAAAGGTATTTCATTTCTATTGAATTATTAGCTTGATTAGAAGATATCTTTCTACTTGTAAGGGAAAAGATTTATCAATGTATGGTGGGCTTTGTCTTGTGAAGTCCATTATCACCTCTAATTTGGTGTATTATTTTATGGTGTATAAATGGATGATCTCTTTAATTATGTTAATAATTTCATCTATCAAAAACTTCTATGATGATATAGAATTTTCAAAAGACGATTGACAATGGTCTAAGGGAATTCTATTCTCAAACCATATGATAGAGGTGGTTTGGGTATCAAAAATTTCAAGGGTTTCAATGATTCTCTACAGGATGGATTTATTTGGATTCTTATAAACATGCACTCTAAGGCACTTAGTTTTCTAAGATCCAGGTTCATTCATAGGTTCAAGTCAAGGAACTACAATTATTTCAATCCATCAGTGTGGCTAGCCTTCAGAAAAATTTTCTTGAAAATTGATATTTATTATTTTTGCCATGTTCCTAGGGATTAATCTACTCAATTCTAGAAATGTAACTAGTCCAGGAATCATCTAATTTATTTGGTTCTAGAGGTGGAGTAAAATTTTATTTTTGATTTATTAGTCAAATACCAGATTGATTGTATGGACAGTCTTCCAGATCACATTACTTCAATTGTGAAAAATTATATTTGGTCCTCTAGGGGTGTCATCTGGGATGGGGAGCCTATTATGAATGGGATTCACAAATCTAAAGGGTTTTATAATCACACTGCTAGTAGTTCATCTGAATTTAAATGGATAGAAAACATTTCTAAAATGTTTTTGAGACCATCAAGGTCCATTCTTAAAGGGGGGTTGTCTCACAAAATAGACCAAATGGATGATTTCATGCAATCTTGTGGCATATACCTTTGCCCCATCTTTATTTTGTGCCATCAGCACAAGGAAGAACTGAATCACTTATTCATCAATTGTACATAAGCCTTGGAATTGTAGATTGTAGTTTCAGACATTGTCAATGTAACAGCCCAAGATTTTATGAAAAATATTCTTTTTAATTTTATTAATGTATTGTGTTGTACGCTACACCAAAAGGAGCCTTCACAACACACATCCTTGATTTTCCTTCCATTACACGCAATCGCGACCTTCCACGATAGCGTGTGTTGTACGCAACACCAAGTTTTGCTAAACAACGATATGCTATTAAGATATTATTAAAACTAGCCGTTATGAATAGTAATAACCACTTTTTAAATTTTAGAAACTTTAGCTCTCAAAATGGACTTGATTTTTGGATTCGGAGTATCGAATTTAGCCTAAGGTGAAATTTTGGTACATTTCGGATAACTTCCATATTCTGATGAATAGTGAAAATTACTAAATTATAATTAAAAACAACTTTTTTAATTGAAATAATTAATAGTGATAAATTATTAATTTGAGTGGTTTTAAAGTATATTTAGAAAATATTTTTACAATTTAATACAATTTTGGTCATTGGTTGTAATTTCACATTTAAACCAGACATAATCAAGTGTCAATCTTTTGATATATTTTGTTTCCTAAAAACACGCTATTTATTTTAACTGTGGGATTTAATTATAAAATTAATTAATGTAACTTCTATGTTATGAATTTGGTAAAATATATTTCATTTTTGAATTCGGAATATGAAATATAGCTTAGGATAAAATTTTGGCATTGTTCTGAAAAACATCAATTTTTGATGAATAGTGAAACTACTAAGTGGTAGTTAAAAAAACTGAATTTTTCATAAAACTTAATTTTACCGCTTCTGTGAATGGAATTTCAAAAATCCGAGAGACACGGTTGATATCAGTAAGTAAAATGTGGTTCAATGAGATGAAAATAATTTTTGGTGAATAGTAACTTTTTACGTTTTTTTACCACGGTTAATAGTAAATAGGGTAACTAAGGGTAAATATGATATTACTATTACCCTAACACATGTCCTAGTTCTATTGGATAAATGTAATTCGACCAAAAACAACCTTATTAAAATAATATGACCATTTAGGTCCACTTGGATTAGATTATGACATTTAATATTATTTTATTTAATGAATAGTTAAAATAGTTAAAATCAAAGTTTAATAACTAAAACATTTTAATATGGGGTTATACATAAGATAAATTAGACTATAAATATTCATTAGAAAGCTAAAAAGATTTCCTACATAATGATAGTTTATTTATAATTTTTAAATTTTAAATAAATTAATTTATTTATGACACAACGATGATGCAGTAATTACCCTTTTAAGGAAATATTAACATAATTGATGTTATAAATGATAAAATGAATGTAATTTGAGACTTTTTATGAATTCCACTAATTTTCTAGGTTACTATGATATATTAGTGTTGATTTAATCAACTTTGTTCGAACATATTATTCTGTTATGACTTTCACAAAAATCATATATCAAATAGTGTCAAAATTGACACAAAATAGTTTTTAAATCAAATATTATATTATTAATTGTTATTTTATTCCTAAAAATCTAAGGTTCTTAACAATGACTAATATAAGGATATATATATTAATAATAAACAATTTGGGGTTCTTTTTGCATGTTATAGTAAGTGTATTGACCATATAGTGAAAGAAAACAAAAAGACACGGTAAAAGTTAAATTATTTAACTTAGAGTTAAGTCTAATTGATAAGGTTAAAATAATACCCTAAACTTGTCTAAATCCTATTGGGTGATAGGATGTCAATCCATCCCCACATTATCTTCTAAATAAGACCCTTTGGAACCATTATAAACCGATTTTGACTTTAATATAAAATAATATTTTGAGATATTCCTAAGGTGCCCCTCTCCTCCCTTATAAAAGGACACCTCCTCCCCATCCTCCTCACAACAATTTGAGCACTCAAGCTCGGCCAACCCCTGCCAAAATTCCTTCTCCACTTCCCTAGATTAATCCTATAGGTCCTGGTCTTCTTCAAAGAACAATCTTAGTTCCCTAAGTGGAGGATTCAAAGAGGCGTTTCAAAGAAGAGGTAATATCCATTACCGATCTTTTCAATTTCTTTCTTCTTCAAACTTCTTCTTCTTTAGTTGTTTCATGATAAAGTAATAACATCAGTATTTCTTATATACTGCTATGTTATTATAAATATGAAACAACTCTAATTCACCTTCTATCCATCCTACGGAAAAATGAAATCATCGCGCGTGCATACGTACGGAATACCGTCTCCACGCCGTGGTGTAATCTATTTTCCACCACCACCATAATTGGATGGGTATAATGGTGTAATGAGTAACTATATATGATTATTATAAAATTATATTGATACTGAAATATTCTACATACACTTCAACACAATTCCACTACCATGGGAACGATATCATCGCTCGTGCGTACGTACGGACTACCGTCTCCACGACGCGATGAGATTCATTCTCAATGATTAACCATTCATGAATGATTATAAAGTATATATAATAATTACTAATGAAATATATGACATAATAATGATACTGGATTTATGTAAATTTATATGTATTTCATCTACTTAATTCCATTCACTTCAATAAGGAAACGAAAACAGCGTTCATGCGTACGTACGGACTACCGTCTCCATGAACGGTGTTTTTCATTTCATTTATATATCTATTATATATATATATATACTGAATATATATGATATATAAATCATATTTTATATTCTGGAAGTAAGTAAATCATGATATAAGTAATAATAATGTCAAGAACAACAAGTCAAAACACCTACGATAAATGAAACGAGTTTACCCAAAACGCTTCTTTAACATGGAATTTACAAAAGAACGGGTAATATAATGTCATAAGTGAACCATATATGATATCATAACAATGAATATGATTCTGGAATAAGTCAATAACATGATTTAAATCATTATACAGGAGGTTCGGACACATACGAAGCAAATCGGACCTAAGGTAAGGGAAATATCACAATCTCATTTTTATCCGAGATTGTTTATTCGTAAGTATTTACCGGGGTGTATTTTATCATCCACATCCGTGTTTCATAAATATGTAATATTATTTCCATCCACCTACAACTGTTTAAATCCATTTTTACCCTTCGGTGAGTTTTTAGTAATATGTATGAAAGGAATCTTTTGTCATTTTTCGTACGAGGTACTTTTTGACTTTTCCGACAAAAGTACGAAGAATGTTTTTTTTAACTTATACGGCATGAATGGATTTTTAAAACATTATTTCCACGAAGCTTCGTTTACAAGTTTTCAAGTTTATTTTTAATCAACTTCTTTTATTTTAAAGTTTTATGATATGTTATGAAAGGAAAAATGTTTTTGAAGTAGAAAGGATATTTTCCTCAAGAATGAAGTTCAAGTATTTTATCAAAATTATTTTCCATCTAAGATAATAAAAGGGTTCTGTTTTTATCCCTATTATTACATGGATTTGATTATGTTTTGATGGAAACATTTTTATGAATTCCTTTATCTTATATGAATTGTTTTATGATGTCATGTTGTTTAAGAATCCCATTTTTATTACATGGGTTATGCGATGATGTATGATTTATGATTATGTGGCACACATAAGAAAGGATTCATTATAAGATGGGTGGGACCTATATCTCCCTCCAATGCATTGGGTAAATATTTTATATATCATGAGATAGACAGGGCTGGAACGGTATGTTATACCGGTTCAGTGAAACAAGACTGAAACGAGGGTTACTCGATTCAGAAAGGGACTTTGTCCACTAAGATAGTCTTGGCAATGAGTCATGACTAACAAGAAATGATTTTCCATGATTATGTTTGAATGCCACAAAGTTTCATGTTTTATGTTAGGATTATTGTGATTACATTTCACTTCCATGATTTATCCCATGTTATGAAATTATGATCTCTTTTGCAGGTTAAGATTTCCAAAAGATATGTGCTTGTGTATAGGATGAGATTTATATTTCTTTTGTTTACCCTTACTGAGAATTTGAGCTCACCCTTTTATGTTTTCTTTTCCCCAGGATATAAAGAAAGGTTTTAGGTAAAAAAAAGGGAGATCTTTATGGGAGATATTGGAGTTCTTTCACCACGATTAGAAGATTACGTTCCGAGTTTCCAAAGACACTAAACTATTACGATCCTTGTGTGTGTATTTTTTGTTATGTACTAAGTATTCCGCAAAAGTAATGTAATGTCTATGTACGTCAAGATACGGGTCTCTACAGTCAATGTGATTCTGCCCTAATCCAACTCAATATGAGAATTTGTGAAGAGTTGGGATGCTTTGAATCTATCTCTATAGATCTATAACTTATTTCAAATTGTTTTAGAAGAAGTCATTAATTTCATATGGACTTTATGATACAAGTCCATACCTAAGCATCATCCCTTTCAAGTTGGGGATGCATTATCAACTATTTCAGATACTATTCATGATGTATAAATACCTATAGGTAGATTATTTTTATCTTGGTTGATTATTTATTTGTACTCAAACAGATATAGATGAAAGGAAACATTCAGAATCATCTTGGAATGATAGAATTCTTTTTCCAGGCTCCATTAAATGTTTGGATTAAAGTAAATTTGGATGGGAAATCAAGGGGTAAACTAGGTCCCTCTAGTTTTGTTGTGGTTTTAAGGGATTTCAAGGTTACGCATTTGTTTGTATTTATTGTTCATGAGGGATTTACTCTACTCTTGAAGAAGAAACAATTTGTGTTATTATGGCATTTGAACTTGTGTAACATTGGGTTTGGAACCTGATTCGGCTGGAATGTGACTCCACAACTGTAGTGTCTGCAATCCGAATAAGGTCTTTACATCTTTAATTGATCCTCACCAATCGTTGTATTATATTCTGTGACTATCTTTACTCAATGTATCACATTTTCACTCATGTTTATAGAGAAGAATTTTATTTAGAAGACAGTCTTACAAATAATGGTTCAAATGGTAATGGTTATCATTGGGTGGATGAGGTGAAATATAATATCTTCCAACTTTATAGAAAGGATCATTTTAAATCTTCTAATTTAATACTTGTGTAAATTTTTATTTTTCTAATAAATGGGTCTTTATTTTCTGGGAATTATCTCATTTATACATAATAAACTTATGAGGATACTATTACAAGACTTGTGAGGCTTCATTCTGGTGTCATCATCCAATCTAAATATAAGATAAATTGATGCAGCGGGGTGTTAAAATTAGTCTACTAAAGATAATTATCCATTAAATACATAGGTAGATATCATTAATTCCTTAGATGTTCTATCAATTTATAAATTTAGATCAAATACTTCCACCAATATCAAGGTTTTTATAATAAAACATAGATGTAATCCAATTAAAATTATAATAATAATAAACATAGATTAAGGGGAGTAGTAAAAAATTTATGTTTGGAATATAATTTCATTGATAAAGTTAAATATGATATGATAGGTTGAATTTAGCTAATGATTCTTTTGTATAGAATGATTCACATAATACAACACCCATAAACTGGTGTTTCCAACAAAATGTGTCTGGTATTTAAACTAAACATCACTCAAATATGAGTGAATATGAGGATGATCTATTTTGACAATGTCTTAATTATAAATAATGAGGTAAATCTCATTCGATCACTTATATTAGTGTTGGGGATGATAACGATGTTGTGAAAGATTTATGTACAATCCACTATAGAACTAAAAATTAATTGTTGATTCTAGATCATCCCAATATTTTATATTTGAATAATTTTATAGGTGAATAAAAATAAAATATAAATTATTTAATGTTGAGTGATATATCAAAAGTTTAAAAGTTTTTATGATCACAAATAGAGTCCTTTATTCTTTTTTGATTTATGATTTTTGTAATGTACATCTTATAATTCGTGTTAATCTCCCACTAGTGGAAATTTTTGTTATTTTTTTAATAGATCGGGTTTCACTTTATAAATAACATATACGATTTCATTGAAGGTATGTAATATTGTTTTATCCTAAACAACCTCTAATCATCTATTTTTGGAGAACAATTATATTTTTAGGCGAAATTACATCAAATGTATGGGTCATTATTTATTGTAAAAGTTGGAGATTATCTCAGATGTTTTGGGAGTAACATAAAATAAATTATATTCCCGCAGTATGTGAGTGTGACAATGTCCATCAAGAAGAGTTTCTAAGACACTAAGAAAATTATGTTGTCGATTTTTCAATAGAACAGAAACATGGTTTTGTGCCTATTTCAACCAATACATCTAGAATGGAATCGATTGGGTTATAATAATTGAATAATAAAATATAGTAGAATCTTGATCTGGGATTCATTTGGTGAGAATATAATCATATAGAGAACCCATTCATTTTATAATAAGTGAGATAAATTAGTGTTACTCTACAATGATTATATAGATTTTAATAAGGTTACAATCAAGAATAAGAATCATCTGCACCATATTATTAATGTGTTTCATAAATTAAGAGGACATTTAAAATGTTTAAAAGATTGATCCAGATATAGACATTATCAATTAATTCTCAAACGTAAATACATAACAAAAACAACATTTCATATGAGGTATAGAAATTATGAACATATTCTGATTCCATTTGGGCCTATCAATTTGTTCACCACATCCCTGGATAAAAAATGGAGTCCTTATAGACTACCTTGATCGATGTGTGGATATCCTTATAGAAGATATTATTATATATATTCCATGAGAATGGATAATATTTAGGAATAGTTGAGAATTGTATTGAAGACCCTAAAAATAGAGAATATATTTGATAAATATACTGTGTATGAATTTTTCCAGTAGAATGATTCATTTTTGAGTTATAAAATAAAATGATATAGTATATTAGTGGATACAAAATTAAATGTTAGTTATTATTGGCCCAATCCAACCACAGTGGCTGAGATCTGTGGTTTTCAAAGATTGGAAAGAATTTTTTGATGCTTTGTGAACATTTTCACTTTTCTATATTATATAATAATCAATTTATCTTGACAATATGTCTTTTCCCATTGGGCATGTCAACATGAA